>JALLAR010000278.1:0-17971 GCA_036939335.1 Conticribra guillardii
ACGTGGGCGTAATGCTTTTTTTGCCCCCGAAAAACCCCACAATCCAGTGTCTTCCAGTCCCCAGATCCAGACCCTCGAAGCGAGTACCATACTACTCTAGTACTACTGAAGAGTGATTTCTCGTTTGTCTTCGAACAAGGAAATTCCTTGCTTCGAATAAACGAAGAGTGATGTGACGTGTAAAAGACAAATTGTGACAGTTACAAAAAGTTCGGAGAAACTTATGACTTCAAAAATGACTCGAATGTCGTCCAGAATTATCCTTATATATCCCTAGGGTGTGGGTCGCCAAACGCGTGTCATGTATGTAGGAAGAGTACAGGCTGTAACTCGGTGATGCAGCATGCAGTATTGTGAAACCGAAAATTCAAATTTCATAAGATTCTGTTGTTTATTGATTATTTTATGTTGTATGTTAAATAATGATACTATTATCTCTACCAAGGCCCAAAACAGAGAAGTTGTCTATTAAAGTATCTTTGTAGTCAATTTCTTGAGAGCCTGCATCAAGATGAGGAGGAGGTTGATCGTCACCATTTAACTATCTCTAATCAAACGCAAATGAATGAAGACAATCGGCAATCCCACTCAAGAAGCATTCAGAATTCAACTGTCTTTCCATCTTCCTTCATGCAAAGTCACACCCTGCCCACGCACGCCCTGCCTCTATGTCGCTCGGTCGGTCACATCATGAGCTCACAGCTCCACAGCTCACAGCGACGCGACTGCCCTTGCTCTCACCGACCATAATATTATCCTCGCATGGTCGCGGGAAATCATAAGCCTATCCTTTTAGAAGATTAGGAGTATTATCTACACTCATAAACAGAATATTGTACACACAAACGAACAATAGAGAAATAGGAGTAATAAGCAGATAATCTGGCTGATAGAGCACTCTAATAATAATAATAATTACTCTATTCATCAAGAAGTAAAACCGCTTGGGCGAGTACATTTCGCCTTCGCTTTTTGTGCAACGAGATAATACTCATAATTTCTGATCATTTCAGAAAACGCCACAAAAATCGAATCTTCACAAAAAGAATAATGAACACCATAATGTCAGACAACCTTCCGATGTCAGATCAAGCGAACCACTCATTTGGCGGCAGCGTTCCCGATACGCGCCGATTTTCAAGTTATGATGTGCTCTTGATGCCTTTATTCCCATGCCCAGACCCACGCCAGCTGCAAATCCGATTCGTCCAAGGAAATCATGTCGGCAATCAACGATTTGAAGTCCTTCTCAATATTTACCGAGATAGATACATCGTCGCTGATATGCTCGGTGACGAAAACGAACGCCGAAATATTGCACGCGAAGTTATGAATACGGTTACTCGGACTTCTAATCCAAACGGAAGGTTTTTCGAACATTGCGGAGGATGCCAGTGGCGACAGATAGACTTTGACCCTCAAGCCATCTTCATGATTCAGAGCGCCCTCAAGGTCCCACCGATATCTCCTACAGGTAATTTCTATACTCAATTCAATCAGTCTTCAACAATGGCACAGAGAAATAGTGAATTAAAAACATCACATTCCATGCCCTTGAAACAATCGTCAAGAACGTCGCAGGGAAATGTCGCACTGAAAACATCATATTCCATGCCACTGAAATCAAAGCCCGATGAAGAAAATGATAACAAAAGACCTTGCCACAGACCTTCGGCATTCACGATGTTATGCACAGCTGCCAAAAATTCCCATGATCTGGTCGTATCGCCAAATCATTTTGACGTGATTTGTGAAGCTGATGGGATGCATATCCAACAAGGCGGTCATGTTGGTAACAACCGGTTCAAAGTAATGCTCGACATTAATATGATGAACTATACAGTTTCTGACCCAGACGGGAAGCTCAAGATCGCCCAAGACATCGTGAAATCCATTATTGACGATGCATCCAGCCAATTTCTCCAGAAAGACACTGTCACCAAAATGTACAAGCCCATGAACAGGAAGATAGCCCTCAATTGTGTAAGAAATTCTCTCAATGCCGCTATGGGAGTGAACCAAGGGCTTCGTGCATCAGCAATCAAAAGACTCATTGATCAGAAGCAAAAGAAGGCGGTGTTGAATAGGATCGAGCGTCGAAATAGCGTGGAATCTTTGGGTTGTGACATTCCACCACCGACAACATTCACGAGCTTGACACGACCATCGTCATCGTCAACAAGATCGAAACAGAAAAAATTCTCTGCTCATGCTGCGTAGAAGAACATTCGCCGCTCTAAAAATTCCCAGGAGGAGAAGAAAGAAGAGTAAACGCCAATTCATAACAATCTAATTTTGTAATATATGTACACTGTGTCCACGTGCGATAACATGACAGAAAAATTAAATTATAAAAAAAATTATGTTGAAGAGCCTAATCTGAAAGTACCCGTTTTATTTTATGACTTTTTTGAACTCTATTTCTTTGGTTTATAATGGAGGGGATTTTTTTGTTCGAGGTAGAAATGTTCGTTAGAATATGGTTCATTTTATACATTTAATCAAGAGATTTGCAGAAAAGCATCAACCAATGCTTTTAAGTATTAATATGCAATGTCTCCTTCATAAAAAAATTGAGCAAACATGCTTTCATTACAATACAAATTCAATGCGATGCAGAACTATAATGTAACTACCATCTCGTGCTGAGTGCTGAACAAGTGTATTGATTTTGTATTTTATTTCAATTACGCCACTATTATATTTCTCCAATATCCAAATTGATTGTATTTAATAGCAGTAGTTTACTGTTGACTTTATGATAGTCTTATGTACCCCTTTCTCTGGCCTGTTCTAATATAAATCTGTTTCCCTTTTTTAGATAACCGTACAACAACGGCATTTCCAGCCTCGCATTATTTCAAACAAGATTGACAATTCAACAACATGACGACATTCCTGTTGATCAATTTCATCGAAATTATTTATCAGACACAAAATATTTGGCATTAATCCAGGCGCAATGCCATCATCACAAAAATGCTTGACATTGAGATTGTTCCTGTTCCGAGTAGAGAGCATTGAGTATAATTTGCTTTGCCTATTTCCACTCGGCCCAAGATCCCTGGGCTGACATATGATATTGTAATCATCAATCCATTCGCAAGAGTGATTCGTGTCAGCAGCCGCATTCAGAGACGACTCATCAAAAAGTTCTTGTTTCAATGCTTCCCTTCCTTGTTCTGTTATAGTGTTCCCGCGAAGACATAGATTATTGAGATTGGTATTTTTCTTCAAAGCATCAGCAATTGCAATTGCATCCTCATTGTCCAGCCTATTATTGCTCAAGTCCAAACGCTCCAAACCAGTATTGCTTTCCAATTATTCTGGTATGAAATTTCGGCCATTGGTGAAAATATAGTTGTGGGAAAGGTTTATTGATGTCAAGTTACTGCATGAGCTTATGATTTTTCTCATGGCTTGAAAAGAAAAATCGTCGTGGAGACATTCTGATACTCTGAGGCTTGTTAGGCAAGGGTGGTTTGCAATAGCATTACAGAGATTTTTAACATGTACAATGTCTTCTTCTACAATGATATTGGCCGAAAATTCGAATTCCTTCAGTTCAGGAGCATTATTTGCAATGAACTTAAACACAAACAATAAAACACCTCCGCCTCCAAACCATTGTTGTTCAAGATTACTTCCTTGAAGCAGAATATTTTTGATGTCACCGCTCCTTCCAACATATTCAACACTTGATCAGATATCTCAATGTCAGTTATTTCAAAAACTGCATCAAGGGCATAATGGTGTAGAGGTGTGCTGTATTTCGCCAAAGCACCTGCAAAATCCCTCCAATGAGGCATGAGAATTTAATCGTGGTTAAATCAACGATCAGCCCCATTGTAGCGCAAGAAAATTTTCCCCTTGTCGTGAATGCAATGTCTCATCTCATACGTCATTTGATACATCTGATTCTCCAGATCTCTAGCCAATTCGTCATTTACATCAAGTGATGATTCCCAGTGTGCAAAGGGGACTTGGGGCGCTGAATATCCCTACTTTGCGTTTCGAATTAGACATTTATGATGATTAAAACTTTTGTCAGATATATCCCGATTGAATTTCACTGTCTCGTCAGCCTCAGTAAGAGAGCTGCGTGTTTCGTTTAATGTGTTCTCCAGGCTGTTGCACCTCTCTTCCAGGCGTTCACACTTTTTCTCAAGAAAATCCACACGTGATATTTTCTTTGACATTGTATTTATCTGATTGTGCATGGCAATTATGATTTCTTGCGTCGTACTAGCTGTGCAGGTTAAATGATTATCAAGCTCGTTTGGGTCCAGGTCGTCACCTCTCTTGCGCTTCTTCGCATCACAGATTGTAAAATTGCCTTCTTGACTCATTCTTGGGATGAACTGGTCAGGGAAGTTGATGGGATAGGTGATGTCGATGTCTATTCTTTTGTGGGGTAGAGTTGCCGGAATGTAGTATCAGGAGGTGGTTAGCATCTGTTAGCATGTTAGTATGGTATCAGGCTGGGATACGATAATAGTCGACGGCGATGAATCGGCGGTCGGCGGACAAAAATAAATAAATAGGTACTCTAGAGAGGAGTAAGTACTGAAAGAGGCGCAGAAGCTGCGCAGCAGACAGCCAACGGCGCGCGCGCCGTGCGATCACTTTTTACTTTTTATTTTTATCATCTTCTGATCAAATCCGATTCATCTCCTACTACATACTATCTTTTCTGTTCATTCTTCCCATTTTGTCATGCGAGACAATAATATCATTATTGCAATGACAAATACAACCGAGAACGAGGAGGATTTGAAAGCGTCCAGCAAATCAAAGAAAGCAGCCCACAAGGAGGGCACATTGACACGAGAAACCGTGGACAACGACGGCGGCGACAACATGATTAGCAACCCAGAACACCGCGGAGAACGACGGCAGCAACACAGCGCGGAATCTAAAAACGGGTCAACCAAACATGATAATCAACCAAAGACCCCAAAAGCACCCAAATACACCGTCATGGACAGGAAAAAAATCACCATCAACACAACAAAAATCGATGGCAAGATACCAACCTCGTGGAAATCATACCTACGCGATATCCTCATAGCATTGATCCCAATTTTCATCTTGTACAAAATATCTACTCATCCCATCGTTACTCGTTTAGGAAACACCCCAAGACAACCATCACGCGAGGAGAATTTTCAACAAATGATGCACAACATGTATTTAAAACGACAGCAAGAAATAACCGAAAAGAAGAAGGGAGAGGACTTAATCGATCAAATATTATCTGATGGGGGATTGGAAGCAACCTCTGCAAGAGTTGACGAAGATGAGGAAGGGAAATGTTCTGCAACTAGCGACGACTCGTGTGACCCTATCAATTCAGTTGATTCAACTACACCTCAACCAAAAATACAAAGAAGGTACATTCCGAAACGAAAATTCATCCCTTCCACCGAAAAGGAAAAGGAAGCAAAACGCAAAAATAAAAGCAAAAGAAAGGATCAATCGCAATATCAACAACGCCGCAACGAACTTTATTCTCGTCGAAAATCATCTTCACCTTCATCTCCTCCATGGTCATATGCGATAGCATCTACTATTATGGGCACCTTCACTACCAAGGGAACAGAAACACCGGTTCAATTGAAGAGTGAAAATGACGCCATTCCAGAAAATATGGCCAAAAAGAATTATCAAGTAGATAAAAAGGGAGTAAGAATAACTAATAGGGGCAAGAAGGGAAGATGGAATTTCTAATTCATCATAAAGAGTCATACTTAAATTTGAACTATTCTTAACTTTACATAATTAGGTTGGGAAAATCTCACATCTTGCCCAACCTTCATTCTTCAGGATTAATTAAACATTAGAGCTCAGCGACTTAAAACTTGTGGGTAGAACCCTCTCGCGAGCTTAAAATATACAAACAAAGGCTATATAAAAACTTGATGAACATAAAATGAGAATCAACTCTTTTGCAGTGAAGAGATGGCACAAAAGTAGCCACCTCGTGGTGCATAGGAATTGTAGATGTAAATCCTAAACAAATCAGAGCTCTACTGACCAAGATGATTTGGAAGGGTTGTAAATGGTACTGCATGCCTTTGCCACAACGGAGGTGATACAATCAAAGGACTTGGGATTGGCAATCGGAATTATTGAAACTACCGCAATGGCAATAGCCACAGTGAAAATCATGATGTAAAGATACTTCTCCGACGCACTCATGGTGTTTTGTTCTTGGGCCGATAACGATGGTCTTCCTCCTTGTTTGACTGCTGGTGGGGCATTAACTTTCACCTCGGGGGAGAAGGAAACTTGTCTCTTGATCGATGTAATATCCATGCTACTACTTCGTCGGCGGTCTCGACTAACATTACTTCGAGTTGGAGTAATGATGGTGGAAGAGACACGTTCTTCTGACTCAGTTAATGACGGAGTCATTTTCATTGACGAAGAACACAACAAAAGCGAGGATGATTCTTGAGAGTGAACCAATCTCGTCTCTTCTTGCCGACCTTCAAGACTTCTACTAAAATACTGCTGGGCAGATTCAATGTCACAATCCATGTGTTCAGTAGTGAGAGAAGAAATGGAGGATGAAGAGGATGGACTATGAGGCTGAAAAGGTTCGTCATCGTGAACCTCAATGCTATCCATTGCCGAAAGGGGGGCAGTAGGGGATGTTGCCCCGTAAACCTGGTTAACGTCAGATTCACCGGCGTCTTGATTATCAATGTTCCCTCCCTCTGGTGTGCATTCTTCATTCAGCAGTCCATAAGGACATTCTTCCCGATAGATATGTTCCTCCACAAGTTCATTCTCATCATCATCACATGTAAGGGTTCCTATGTCTTGCAATAATCTTGAATAGTAGGAACTCTCCCTCGAATCATGCCTACTAGGAGAATTAACATCACAAGAGTGATGTTCAGGCTTCCTGGCCCAAAGCACCTCGTTCTGAACATGATTTGCCCCCTCAACATTCGTACTGGTATGATGATTATCGTCATCATCACCACCTTCATCTTGACCATTATCATAAGCAAACAATGTCCCAGATTCCATTTCCTTTTCATAAAACTCCACAATCTCTGCTTCTTCTTCATCAAGAATGATGCTTCTTCCTTCAAGGGGTCTTTCGCCACGTCTACTTCTTGTGCTCCTGATTTGGTTGGATACAAATGATGCAACTAGAAAGGCAACACCGCAAAACACTAGTAGGGTTGTGGTGAGAGAATTTGACAGGAACTTGAAACTCCATGTCCATGTATTTCCCCCATCTTTTAGATGAGATGACGAATCCACCGGTACTTTATCTTCCTGAACGGAAAGTCGGCGATTGCCTCGTTCAACCTGTCTCTCCCTCCTATTGTTTTCCTTCTTTTGTTGCTGTTCCTTCGGCACACTCCCCCCTTCTTTCTTCGCATCTCTCGTCTCTAGACTTTTTTTACTACTATTTTCATCCTTCCTTCCCCTCAAATGAAGTGCAATTCCCTCCAGCGCTTTCGTAAATACATTATCGTCTTTCTGCTCCTCGATAGCATTGTCATTATTGTGGTTTTCCGTCAAAGAAGACGACAAATGCTGCAACAAACTCTCTGATTTTTCCCATGCCAACTCTGCTGATTCTGCTGTGAATGCCAAAATGGCATGGGAGGATGTCTTGGCCGTGCTTTTCACTGATTTCAGTCCATGGAGTGTGTTCATGCTGGGTAGATGAAGTTGAAGCTGTGCCATCTTTGGGATGGTGGGCAGCATGTTAATATTGGGTAGTTTGAGTGCTACTAGCATGGACCGATAGCTCTCCAGGTTGATTGCCAGTTTCATATCTCTGGCAGGCATAGCGTGATTTGTAAAAGTCGTTTTAGCTGAGGCAATTTTGGATGCCATAAGGGTTGCTACGTCAGCCATGGTGCCTTTTAGCTTTGTTGCTGTTGCAGGAGTGCCCGAGTATCCAATGCTGATGAGAATCATAGCCGAGATGGCCGCGACAAAACAACCCAGCTTTCGAAGGCCATGATGGCGCCGTTGAGGGACCTGAACGGGCCCATTATTAGTTAGATTGCTGTTTCGAGGAGCGATATTATTTGAATTCTCCATCATGTTCATTATGCAGACTATCCGAAGAGGTTGCTTTGAGTGTCTACTGCTAGCTAGAGTGCTTCTCTATAAAGCTTGTTGAAAAATTTCAAAATTCAGAATCGGTCAGTAGATCGAATCTTTTCTTGGATTGATTCATCAGTTGAGTACAATAAATTGCGTGATGATGAAGCGAGCTATTTTTTCAATGGCGGTGTCAATGATGCGATGGTCGGGATTGATATATATATTATTGTTGTTGGTGGCAGGGTTTTCAGTCGCCGGCATTGCCATTGTCAGTCAAGAACACCGTGTTCTCTCTGTTGTTTTTTTTGGTCGCAGGTCGCAGTATTCGGCCGGGTGTCTCTGTTTTTGTCCGGCAAAAGCTTGCTCGCCGGCTGTCTTGCTTGGCTGGCGTGCGTACGACGTGTCAGTTCGTCTTCATCGTTGGTTTTGTTTTTTGTTCCGCCCACGACATACAGCCCACGACGTTGAAGGAGAAAATCTTCTTGATCTCACACGTTTGACAATCCTAAAATTTTACTAAATCTTTACTCATAAAGGTATATCATCATATTTAACACAATAATTATCTATTATTTTACTAATATTACCTCTATTTATTTGATTTATTAAAATGTAACGCATTTTTGACACTTTTTGATGAATTTTTCAGAAAACTAATTAAAGAAAACGAGATTGATGTTGTGTTGATGGCTGGTAGTACGAAAAACGTACTGATCTATTATCATATTCCTATGCACAAAAGAGAGACTGGGGTTTCTCTAAAGTTGCAGCGAGTGAACATACTTTCTCAGTACTTCCCCCATATATACAAAATTAAATTAATCCGTTTTTGATACGAGATTATTTAGTAAGTAAGATGATGATACTAACTAAGTACTCTCTCTAGAGAGGTAGACTAACTACACTATTTAGGATAGGATAGTAGATCTAGAAGTGGGACTAGTTTACCTAGGTTCTACGTATATACTTATACCCTCCCACACTTAATAGAATGACAAAGTCATGCAGAGAGTGGAAAAACAAAAGGATGAAGTGGGACATAGAAGGAAAAACTAGCAAACAAGTTGTAAATATCTTAATCTGAATGGAGCTAAAAAGGGGAAGACCCGGGGTGAAAAGATTGGATGATTCCAATGAAAATGGTCTCCCAAAAGTAAATCGTAATAATGGCAAATGATAAATCATTTCCACAATTCAACAATAAACCAAAAGCAAAAGTAGATTGAATATTCAGAAAGAGAAAGGACACCCTCCGAGAATTAACAATCCGCAATAAACCCAACTGATGTAACAACCAACCAAAAAATAAACAAAAGAAAGAATACCAAGATGCTTTCCTCTGCACAAGTCATGTTGTTACATTATGCTATCCCTCCCAGAAATATCAGAACCAGGGGAAACACACATGAAAGTAGGATATCTATCGTGTGGTGGAGTGGATGGGATGGTGGAGGGAGTTGACATGATATGGGTTGCTGCTGTTGCCAGAAGCGGGACAAGAGAAGCATTGAAAGTTTTTGGAGTGGGTGTGAGATTGGTGATGAGGGTATGGAGGAGGTTAGTGATGGCGTCAAGTTGTATTGTAACAGCCGCCAAATGGGTGTTAGGTGGTAGTGTGTTGGAGAGATGATGCAATGGCAATGGCATCGACTTTGGTACATGAATCCTTGGTGGTGGGTGGAGAGCATGGTGGTGGTGAGTCGGAATTGGTTGGACAAGGGAGACAGCAATGGCGAGGACAGGGTTGAGTGGGTAATGGTTGGGCCCGGTCTTGAAATGGATGAGCAGCAATGGAAGGTTGATGGCGTTTGCGGCAAGATCGGGGGCCACATGTAAATTGTCATCTGGACGTGGCTTGTGGTGATGGTAGAGGATATACAGTGTTGTGGGATTTGGGTTGCATGTGAGGTGGCAAATAGGTTCGTGTGCGTTGCCTGGCATGGTCTGATGCGCCACGACAGAGTTGTAGGATGTGGACTTTCCTCGCAGATTGTTCCTCAAAGTACCGACAAAGAACAAAGCGACACCAAGCACAAAAAATAGTAGTAACGGATAGCGGCGGCACATCAATCAGATTGTTGATTAAACCAGTGAGTGAGGACAATGCAGTGGCGCCAGCAGAAGATTGTAGTGGCAGCAGCATGGTGTTTGAGCTCAGTAAGGAGGGAGAATGAAATTTGGAATGGGGTTGTGGGAAAAACAGAGGCCACGGGATCGGCAACATCTGTCTCAAGATTAGTGGGCTGATCCGATGTGAAGTTGTCCATTTCATAGTTGAATGCAACAAAACTCTTGGTGATGGCCTCTATGGTGTGCTGTACAGTTGTAAAAGCATAGGAACAATGGATGAATCACAAGGGGATTTCATAGAATGATCCAGGGGGTGTGGTTGTTGGACGACAGGAGGAGTCGATGTGGGTGGGGCACTCGGCCGTGTTGGTAGTAATGTCGAACAGGTGTTGGGGCTGTCTTTGGTGGCATAGTATGATCCAGTGTTGGCGGGACCCGTGGAGTTGGTCGTAGCAGGGCCTGTGGCATTGTATGAGCCATTGTTGGGGGGCCCCGTGGAGTTGGGACGGTAGCCCTGTTGTGCCAGAGGTGTGGTGGTATGGAAGTAGTTTGTGAGCTCATGGGTGGAGACATGGTCAGATGCCTCCAGAAGATCACAGTAACAAGGCCCGTATAAAGCATCGGTATGCTCGTGAGGCAGGATGTAAATATGGCGCGTCATTGTGAGCTGTTGGTGAGTGGCCTGTGTCCCCCCCAGTGGAAAAGTTGAGGGGAGGATGTAAGAGGGCAGGCGGTAGTGATTGGTGTGGTGTTAGTGGGCTGGGAGTGGTGTAGTACACCATGCTGCACCGTGAATTTGAGGGTGAAGCTGAGGGAGACACACCAATCAACCCATATGATCCGAGAGCCAGCCCAGGTAGTATGGTTACCACTGGCCATGGATAAAGAAAATAGTAAAGGGGGCAGAGGGGGTTGGAAGGAGAGTGAAGAGCCGACGGTTGTTGTTGTCAGAGGATTCAGGACGAGGGTTCAAATTTCACAAAAAAAATGAAAGATCCCGTCGAGTCCAAAAGGTAAACGCTAGGTAACTCAAGTGTATGTACCATAAAAAGTGAATAGTATTTTTTGAACGCTGAAATAAAATCCAACGACGCAACTCAGCCAACGATGGTGCCAGCGCGAGGAATGACTTCGCTTTCTGGCGGTTTAAAATGGTGACAAAAAAGGAGTCACCACCTCCCCTCCTCCCGGTGTTGAGGAGTAGTTTTTGGTGTAACACTGTGGACACATTATTGGGTTCTCATAAACCTAAGAGACTAACTAGACTAACTACACTATTTAGGATAGGATAGTAGATCTAGAAGTGGGACAAGTTTACCTAGGTACTACATATTATATACTAATAGTAAGTGTGGAATGCTAGCTCCTCCAGACTCCAGCAGAGAAGCTCAAGATTCAAGATTCAAGATTCCAGATTTGCAATTACTGTAATTTGTATCACACTCTAGGCCATAATCATACTGGTAATTATATTGCAATAAAAAACACAAATGGGTCCATGTTACTATTCACTGTACACTATGGGCTCCAACAGGACATCGATGCCGATATATGCTAGAGCCTGAAAAATGCAACAAAACCAAAAAAACCAACAGCAACGTCACAACTAATGCTACTGGTATTCAAAAAAAAATCAACAGCAACAAACATCATCAACATCAACAACCATTAGCAATATCTAACAACAGCAGCAATGATTATAACCAATAAGAACAATCATCATTGACATACCAATTAACAACAATGGCAGTAATCAAACGCAACATCAATACTTAGCCATCAGCAGTAACAAACCACATATCAGCGTCATGAATACCAATACCAGTAACAACCAATATAATATACAAAATCAATCATGTCATTCAACCATAACCATACTAACCAATACCAATAAGCAACATATATCAACAACAAAACAGTCCATATCCATAATCATAATGCAACCTAAGGACAACATCAGAAACATAACACAAAATAAAAACAATAATCACTCTAGCAATAACAAAGGAACAATACTATCAACATCATTGGTAACTTTACAAGGGTTCATCCTTAGCCTTAGCCTTATATGATGGTGGTGGAGGACTTTACAACTGTACAAGAGTGCATGAACTCAACTTTGACTTTGAGGCAATTTCAAGGTAAACTCTAGTATAGTGCTAATTATCTGTGTGAAATCATTATCATCATTACATATTGTAACAGGCACCAAGTGTTCACAGAATGGTTAACATTTTCTAGCTAGTTTTACCCAGCTGGACCTGCACAATGCGTCCATTCATTTGTCTGCCACTATCGTTGAACAAGTACCCCTTGTGACACTGGCTTAAGTCCTCCACTCATGGGAAAACCATCTTTGTGGTATCAGCTCAGCTATGACGGGGATGGCAGCTGGATCAGAACAGGGCTTGAACAAGGTTCCATTGTTGCAATCAGTGATGGATCCTATCAAACAGAGGTGGATCCGCTTGTATGCTCTGCTGCATTTGCAGTAAAATGTGTGCTGACAGGATATAGTGCTCAGGGAACTTGGGTTGAAAGGTGTTCATCTGCAAGTAAATATAGAGGGGAGCTCCTCGGTACACTTGGGGCAATTCTTCTCATTAATACTGCGCTGCAGAGATACACTGGTGACCAGCCCTTACCATCTACAGAATTTCACTGTGATAATATGGTAGTTATCTTTCACACCACGCAGCCCCACCACCCACTCCATGATAAGCAGAAACAATCAGACCTCCTGTCTCTCATCCTACGCCTTCTACGGGAATTGGAGATGATTTGTCAAATGAAATGCCATCATGTTGATGGGCATCTTGACAAAATACTTCTTTTCAATCAACTCAACCCAATCCAACAGGAACATGTTCTCCAAGACTGCCTGGCAAAAGGGCGCTTACAAGAGGCACATAGAACGTTAGCTATATCACATTGGATTTTCCCTTTGAGCATTCCCGTCTTTATATTAGCTAATGGCACAAAAATTACCTCCTCCCCGACCGAGTCGATTTATGAATGGTTAGGATACAACACTGTGAAAAGACACTGCAATGACACCGGCCAAATCCAGTCAGCACATTTCGATTTGATCTACTGGACCAGGATGAAGCGTGCGGTCCTGAGATTTCTGAAAATGTTTTGCGTCTGGACAATGAAGTATATATCAAAATGTTGCGACACCACAAACAGACAACTCTCACGTTGGGACAAAAATGTGAAGAACGAATGTCCCAGCTGTGGATGCTGGAATGAAGACACTAATCACATCATTCGATGCACTGATACCAGTAGAATTGCCTATGGAGTCCGTTGGCAACCTATACAAATGGCTCCAGGGCAATTGTACTGACCTGGACCTTGCCCATTTAATCTAGTCCTACTACAAGTACCTGAGTAAACAAGGGCACCAACTGATGTCGGAATATGTGGTTGACAAATCCGAACTACATGATATTGCACATATATCAGATCTATTGGGTTGGGACAATTTTTTAATCAACTGTATACCCAATGCAATGCTGGTTGCCCATCAACGCGACTACCTGCTTGGTCGACAAACTCGCCTTTCTGCCGAGTCCTGGTCCGCTGGTCTGATCGAATGTCTTCTGCTCACCAAACACCAGCAATCGCTCTATCATAATCATAATGCCTCGGTACACATGCGCACGCTCGAGCTTGATGGTCACACAACCTCTGATCATAATGCAATATACAACAGAATTTGTCATCTCCTCACTGTCAACCCAACATAACTCCTTGAGCGCAATCGCTATCTGCTGACGATTGATCTTGATGCATTAGGTTCTTCTGGTCCTACTGAAAATAGACAGATATGGTGCGCCTCAATGAATACTGCTCTTGCTGCTGCCGAACACCCTATGGCCAATAACTATATTGACAGCCCCTCTCTCTGACACGTGACACATCATAATATTGATCTTGCTGGATCAACTTCCCAATCTATGGATGAAGTTTTTATAATACTTACAGCTTACAGCCTCGTTGCTGTTGCTCTGCCTCGGCGTAAAAGAAAGACAAAAAACATGTCTACCAATAACCGGAAATTTATTAAGATTTTTTTAAAAAAATTTAACATTTTTTTCAAATAATTTTGTTTGCTTGCCAAGGGAATGCTCTAGTAGCTTGGTTTGCTTGCCCTGTTTTTATTTGAGTCACATTGAAGTGCCACGTGTAATACACTTGGAAGTTGTCAGTTCTGTCAGTCAACCATGCATGCATTACAACATCAAATATTATTATTATGTACATAATGCAATCAACGAATCAACGTAGGAATACATAATACATGATCAAAAGTGTCACGAGTCACGAGTCTCGATAAAAAATCCACCGTCGTGCCGACAGACTCTTCATAAACAAATATTTTATGCCGAGAACAATGACGAAGAAGAAGCAAAGGCCCGAGAGCAACGGCTCCACCGCCAACGATTGCGGCTCAGACGCCACAACCCCCCAAGATGAAACACTCACCACATGCATCTTCTTTGAACCCCCCATCCCCAACGATCCAACTCAATCGTCCCCCAAAACCATTTCCCCCGCAGGCCTTCACTTCATCGCCTCCCATCAATACCGTCCAGGATCCACCACCCATCTCGACGCGCTTTTAAATCCATTTTGGACCTTCTTAACGAACCTGCTACCATTATGGCTCGCTCCCAATATGGTCACTACCGTGGGTGGTTTGCACTGCGGGCTGGCCTATGCGGTGATGTGGTATTATGCGCCGGATTTTGATACCAGTCCTCCGGATTGGGTGATTCTGTTGGGTGGGTATTGCACCATCGCGTATTACACGCTGGATTGTATGGATGGAAAGCAGTCAAGAAGGACAGGGACTAGTAGTCCGCTGGGACAATTATTGTGAGTTTCCTTTTTTTTAGGATTTTTTTGTTTTCGGCGATGAAGTGTTTGTCATTGCTTGATGTCATTGTCTTGTCTTTTTTATGTATGAGATTGAAATCACAACCATTTCGGCACATTGCAATGTTTGTTTGAGCAATGCCATTGCGCAAAAGAAAAGAACCCGATGAAGAGAAGATGAATTTGCCCATGATTAACGAAAGAACCTCCGACTGTGCAGAGGCCATGGCGCAGCAATGCGCACGTCTCACTTTTGCACTTTGCCAATCAACTACACGCGCTGAGGACCATGGTCGTGACCACGACTAATATCACCAACCCATATATGAGGCATCTTTATTTTATTTTGTTCTGCTTCTGTTTTTTCTTTGTTACGAGATAATTACACTTTCTTCCGCTGAGCTGATGTTTACTTCGGAATGTTTCGTCAGTGTCTTTCTTTTTGTCCTGCCCAGATTTGGCGATTTTTTATTGTGTTGTGATTTCTTTTTTAAATGAGGTTTTATATAAGATTAAGTGCAACAAGAGCCACAACTAAAAGGAACATAATTGCCCATGATTAACGAAAGAACCTCCGACTGTGCAGAGGCCATGGCGCAGCAATGCGCACGTCTCACTTTTGCACTTTGCCAATCAACTACACGCGCTGAGGACCATGGTCGTGACCACGACTAATATCACCAACCCATATATGAGGCATTTTCATTTTGTTACCTTTTTACACTGTGTGTTGGATGTGCTATATTTTTCGTCATTTCTTTGTATCTATTTGTTGAGCCGACTGAAAGTACGAAACATCATTTGTTGCCATTTTATGAAAATACTGAATCACGACAACCATGACAAAAGGATACTAAATTGCCAATGATTAACGAAAGAACCCCCGACTGTGCAGAGACAATGGCGCAGCAATGCGCTCGTCTCACTTTATGCGCTTCGCTAATCAACTACACGCGCTGAGGACCATGGTCGTGACCACGACTAATATCACCAACCCATATATGAGGCATTTCGTTTTATTTTTTCCTTGTCATTTGGTTTTTTGTGTCATTGTTTTGCAATCATTTCTTTATCTTAAGCTTTCTTAGACATCCCAACAGAAATCACTCACAACCCGTTTCAAATTGTTCACGTTTCTGCAGTGATCATGGCTTTGACTGCATTTGCACTCTTGCCCACGTTGCCACTGTGTCGTCGTATGTTTACTACGGAGGAACATACTGGTACATCCTCAACCAAACCTCAATCCAATTTGCCTTCTTCATGGCTCAATGGGAAGAATACCACACGCATGTCTTACCCCACTGTGCAGGAAAATGGATTGGAGTCACTGAAGTTAATTATTCTCTAGGAATATTAGCCTTGGTTAATTCATTCATAGATAAGGAGGCTTTTTACACCAGACCAATGGAGAAGGTGGTTAGTGAATCTCTGGTACAGTATTTGCCAACATTCGTGATAGGTATGGAGTTGAGGCATTTCCTCATGGCTCAATGGGGAGTCTTGTCGGTGGTCCTCATGATTCTTTCCATTCAACGAGTCATGTCTCATCCACGAGTTGCTTCACCTAGCCTGACTGCCGGGCAACGATTCAAGCGACAGGTTAATGCTCTCTCCAAACTTGCTACGCCATTTGCACTATGTGTGGCTGCCTTCCTCATACCACCAACAGCAGTGCGAACACGCTATGTATCTGTCACAATGGGATTGGCATTTTCTCTACTCACAAAGAAAATGATTGTTTACGCCATGGCTAAAATGGCATTTGCTACTGTTCAATGGGATGCCGTGCCTTTTCTATTGGCAGCTGTATGGATTCGTTTTGATGAGAGGTTGACAAGGATGGGGGCTGATTTCGTTTTGGGTGTGTTGTGTTTTTGGTATGCATGGAGAATGTTGAGGTGGGTAAACTTGACGATCGATCAGATTTGTGACAAGCTAGATATTTATTGCTTCACTATCAAAAAGCGGAAAAAAGCATAGATAATAAGTATTTCAATGGTTATTTGTGACATTCTTCGTTCGTCCCGTATATTTTTGTTACATTTTTTGGTTTTTACGAAGTAATAGATACTTCCATTTACCCCGGCATATGCTATTGCATCATGGCTCTACTAAGGAAAACGATACAAAAATAATCACAAAAGTTACACATAGAATTTTATCATTGATTGAACTATTTTTGTTTTACTGTTAACTGTTTGTTAATTGGAAATGTTACTGCAGGTAGCCCAGAATTATCTCCTGCGAATGGCTGCTTTCTTCAACACTTTCCAGTCTTCAGCCTCATAAATTTGTTGTTGCATACTTCAATGGCGAGATCATTCTAAAAGGACTATTCATCGTATGATTTCACACCAAACAGCACGCAGCCGCATTATTAAAGATTATTCATTTCGTTTGCTCCTTCCCCCCCTGGCTCTTATCCAATCCTGACGATGAACTCTTATTCGAACTGTCGAAAGGACTCTGCACATCCCCCCTCCTCATTGCCCAAAACGTCGACTTGACATCCGCCAATGCTTGACCCAAATCGATTTCGTCATCTAAATTCACTTTGGGGAGTTTGCGCCGTTTTCCGTCCGAGTTGGTAGAAGTGGAGTACGCGAGAAGGATGGCGTAGGATACAGCCATGGAGGCTCCGAGAGTAACGAGGACGCCATATTCAAAGGCGTTGCGACGGGGATTGCTCATGCTGACATTTTTGTTCGGTTATTACAGTTATGTTGGGGATTAAAAGTTTGTGGTGGTCGGTGGTTGGTTTTCTAGTTGGTTCGAAAATAATATTCCTATGTCCTCACCTATGATTTTCAATTTGCGTGAAGAATTTAGCGATGTTTACTATGCATGCAAGCGAAAGTTAATATCATAAGTAGTACTACTTAACAAGCTTTTACTCCAGGATTATTGATTCCCCACGTAGACTTACTCAATT
>JALLAR010000279.1:0-22583 GCA_036939335.1 Conticribra guillardii
ATATTATTTTATCCGTCCGACCCTGGCGAAATGACGTCATCCGTGTATGTTCCTGTTGTGCCTCATTATCCACGTCATCGAAACTATCTACGTAGGGCAAACATTGTCAGAGCTGTATCACACATCTTAATTGCTGACGTATATCCAACGCGTCATTGTAATCTATTAGGATTGTTCTAGAATTTTTTGTAAGTAGTAGGAGTATGTAGGTAATGAAACTTGGCTGTACCTTTCGGTCTCATTAAAAAAGTCTCAAACAAAAATCGCCGTATGTATCCATCACGATACTACATTACTTAGGAATCGTCCAAAAAGAATGATGGTTGACCATCATTCTTTTCCACCATTCCTTTAAAAGCTAGTTTATTTAAGCTGATAGCTGACAAACATTTTAAACTGTACGACAATCTATGTCGAATTTTAAATTTTAATATGCCACCACTCTCAGTACTGACCGCCTGTAGGTAGTACATACGACAATCTTTTTCGAAATTTAATACTGGTGCCTTTTTCAATGAAATCGAAAGGTATACACACGTCATGTTCATCTCCGAATTGCCTATGTATGTAACATCCTGCACAGCATTGCACAGCCATCTACAGCCACTCAAAGAAGTCGCTAAAAGACACCACGAAACTCCCAGAGAGTCGCGAATTCACATTACCACGTTTGTACATGCGTGGTCTTCCAGTACTCGCGAACATTTACCAATGTAGGAATCAATAGAATCTCATTCTTGCTTCGTGAACTGAGTCACAATCTCTCACAATTTGCGTTGGGGGAATGGATTCGGAGAAGGATTTTCTTCGAACCACCCATCAAATAATCAACACGAATTTGTAATATTCGTGGCCAAAAGACGTGAACGTGCGCAATCAAGATTCTACATCATTTAGCTTGATCTTTCTTCCGGCCCTTGCTTGCTCTTCTCACAGCTGTCGTCCTCTCGCGACTAAATAACAAAAACACAATTCGATGAAAACTCTCAACATATCATCGTACACAATATTCAAACTCTCCAATCCGAATTTCAAAATCAAGCACCTCCTTTTTTCAAATTAAACTTTCGTCATTGCTCGCTTCGATTCCTTCAATAAATAATTGCCCAGCCAAAAGATTTGAAACATATGTCCGCCCGCATCGCCATCCAATTCCCACGAGCCTCCCTTAAGTTGGGCGCAGCAGCATCGCGCTCGCGTTCGTTCGTGTCTCTGTCATCGCCGCACTCGGCCACGGCCTTGAGCAATAGCGACCTGGCGAGTTTCCATTCGAGCTCGACCCCTCGAAACCCGCTTTTCGACTCAACGAAAAGCAGGAGCAGCAATCAACACCATTATTTCAAACGGCAAGCGCGCCGAAAATTCTACACGTCCATCCAGCCTGACACTCACGAACTATCGCCGCGCCTGTCCCACGACCAAGCCCCCTTCCACACCCAACACGACAACCAGTCGTCCCACTTTGATCTCGAAAGCCACCCCGGCTCCCGCGCCTTTGGCGAATGCGAAATCTCCGCCCTCTCCGACCTCTTTCTCCAATTCGCCAAAACCTCCTCCACCAACGACTCAGGCCTCGACGATCTCGGACCCTACCTCTCCATCAACGCCCTCACCAGACTCCTCGCCAGCGTCGGCGAAAAGCCAGACGAGCACACGCTAAAAACCCTCTTTGATTCCATCAACGTCACCAAAGACGGCAAGCTGCGACTCGACTGCTTTCTTCGCGCGGCAGATCAAGTCCTCGGAGATTCACCCGCGCGAATCGTACTCGTGGTAGGAGGTCCTGGTTCCGGCAAGGGAGCCCTCTGCGAACGGCTCGAAAAGGAGTGTGGCGCGGTGCACCTCTCTTGCGGAGAATTGTTACGATCGGAAGTCGAGGCGAATACTCCCCTGGGAAGGGAGGTGGGTGCCATTATGGAGAGCGGGGGATTGGTCAGCAGTGCGGTGGTCACGGCATTGATGAGGAGGCGCATGAGGAAATATCCCGGCAAGAGAATTCTATTGGATGGCTTTCCGAGGAGTTTGGAGAATGCCAGAGATTTTGTCGAGTTGTGCGGTCCTCCGGAATTGGCGCTGCATTTGGATTGCGACGATACCGTCCTTTTGGAGAGGATTCTGGCCAGGGGAGGTCAATCGGCCAAGGATGCCGAACGGGCTGCCGCCAATGGTGAGGATCAATTGGCTGTCAGAGCAGATGACAACATTCACACTGCCCTAAACAGGCTCAAGACGTATCACAAACATCATCGCGCCACCATGGACTGGCTCAAGTCCATTAGAGTGCCCATTGTGGAAATTGATTGCTCGGGTAATAAAGACGATGTTTGGCAGCAGTTGATGGCCATTGGCAGGTTGATGCGTCCGGCTGTCAAGATTCCTCCCACTGCTGTTGGACAGCAGGTGGCCGCCAAGAAGATTGAGGAAAATGAGGACATTCAATGGATGGCCTAAATCAGTACGAATCATGACTTGATTGATTCTACAACAATATTTTTTTGTAAACTAATGGATAGATTGGAATAATAAATTATGTACGCAATTGATAAACATGTCCCAAGGGACTTTTCCAAAAAAAGTGACACTCGAGAGTCACTTATTTTATGGATCAATTAAGTCTTGTGTATCACACCCTCTTTTGATTTTAATAGTCTTAGGTCTGTAGCATTTCTACAGATAACAGTATGGGCTCTACAAATTGATGCACTCCACATTTTGATATCCATGCTTCATCTTAACCAATGCCATTCTTTAGACATCATTAGGCCTTGAATGGTCTGCATTTTCTAGCTTTGGATCATCTGCCTCTGGGGCCTAAACACAAACACAAATTAATGCAACAATCAGAGGCAACAGAGCAGATTGATTTATATTTGTTTTGAAAGTGCAAGTGTAGCCACGGTTTTGTGCTTTAGCACAAACAATGCCAGCTACAACTACTAGTACATCGTCCAACCCATCGAAATTGGCATCATAGGCGACGATGGTGAGAGTGATGAGTGATATTGCATCGTTGAAATCAAGAACACAACGTCTGCGGTCTTGATGGTCTTGAAGGAAACAGTAAGTAGCATCACAAACGAGAGATAATCTCTTATCTTTGATGGTGGTGTCTGGGTAGCATGGTGTTTTGTTGGATTGATAGATAACATGAGAAAAATCAATAGACAATTTTCTATCAAGCAGCAAAATATATTGGACGCCCACCACAAGAGTCCAGCTCCAGCACCAGCAGTTTCACTTGGAAGTGCAAGCATCAATGAGACAAAAGGCAAATATGCATACAAAACATGATCTTTTATCTTTTCAAGTCACTTATGCAGACAAAAATCCCAAACCCTTGTTTCTCCCCTCACATTCCCAAATCCAAATCCACATTCCTTTTAGTTTTAACTCCATCACATTTGCTGATTTTTCTTGGATGAGAAGTTGAATAATAGCTAGTATTTATTTGATTATATAATATGTGATGTAAATATTCTTTATTTAATGTTAGATGACTTGACAAGACACAATCATAATTTATACTAAACATGTTTTAGAAAAAGTCTGATGGCTCAAACCTGAAAACATCACATTACCCCCAGCAACTTTTTTCCAAAACCTTTTCCCACCTTACGCTTACACCCAAATACTCATTACTTATCTAGGTAGAGACACAAGTGCTACTACTACTATGGGCTGACTATACGAACCCATTCTGGACTAAGTTAGCAACAGAGGAAGACATTTCTCTCAATTATTTTTGTCACCTCAACATACCAGGGGAAACACCTTTTCTACAGTGAGTTTTTTCAATTATTTTTTTTTGGGTTTGGCACAACACAGTTTTCAACTCCCCTTGCTGCACTGAAAATTTTGGTTGTGGTTCAATATCTGGGGGGGCAATACTCTAAGAGATGTGACATGCTGAGGAGGTTGACATTGCTGTTAGCCCATTGTTTTGGAAGGCCTCAAAAATTATCCCTAACTATGTATTTGGTTAGGGAAGAAGTTTTATTGTGTGGTTCAATGATTAACTCATGTTGCCACATGATGTTGCACTGCATGACAGGATTTGACATATCAGCAGCAGCATTATGATGGTCTGGCATCCCCGCAATGGGTTTTTGCTTGTCGTATTCTTATCAGAGACCTAGACAGTAGTATGGACAGAACATCCCAACCATGGGTTTTTGCTTGTTGTATTCTTTGCCAAGGCCTGCCATTGTTTTGGAAGGCCTCACACATCATCCCCAAACATATATGTTTGTGTGGGAATGAGTTTTTTGGGGGTAGTTCAACGATTAACTTACATGATTTTTCACTGCACAAGCATGACACAACTAGACACAGCAGTATGGACAGAACATCCCCACCATAGGTTTGTGCTTGTTATATTCTTACCCATGGATGACTTACTATTGTTTTGGAAGGCCTCAAACATCATCAGTTCAATGATTAACTTACTTTGCCAGTAGTACATGATTTTTCACTGCATGGCATGACTAGACACAACAGTTTCAGTTTGGACAGAACACTTTGACCACCACCATGGCCATGGCTTTTTGTTTGCTGTGTTCTTTCCCAAGGCCTAACATTGTTTTGGTTTTGGAAGGCCTCAAATATCATCCCTAAACATATTTTGTGTGGGAATAAGTTTTAATTATGTGCTTCAATGATTAACTCAAGGCGCCACATGAATTTTCACTTTTCATGACAACATCTAGACCCACAGCAGTAGTAGGCTATGACTATGATGGACATATAACCAGAACATCCCCACAATTGGTCTTGGTTTGCTGTCTTCTTTCCGAAGGCGTGCTCTTGTTTTGGAAGACATCAAACATGTTTATGTGGGAATGAGGTATTTTGGGTAGTTCAATGAGTAACTCACCTTGCCATCATCACATGATTTTTCAATTCACAACGCAACTAGACACAGCAGAGTAAAGACAGAACATCCCCACCATGGATTTTTACTTTTTGTCTTCTTTCCCAAGGCCTAACATTATGTTGGAAGGCATCAAGCGTCATCCCTAAACATATATATTTGTATGGGAATATTTTTTTTGATAGTTCAATGATTAACTCATGTTGCCATAGTATTTTTCACTGCATGATGCAACTAGACACAGTGATATGGACAGACACTACCCCCATCATGGGTTTTTGCTAAGATGTCTTCTTTACCTAGGCCTACCATATTTTGGAAGGTGTCAAGCATCCTCCCTAAACATATATGTTTGTGCAGGAATAAGTTTTACTGGGTAGTTCAATGAAAAGCTCACTTTGCCACACGATTTTTTAATTCCTGACACATCTTTTACATATATGGTTGATTGTTACTTGGCTTGCTCTTGCTCTTCGGAGAGGGACTGGGGCCTGCCCATTGCCAATGCCATATCCGTCATAGCACGCACTGCCCTTAGTAGAAGAAGATTTGATGTCATTGCTATTGTCAAGTGTCCATGACCCATGACAAGATTAGTTGCACCAAAATTCTAGAACTGAAAATAATTATCCGTATTTATATGATATTTTTAGATTTAGAGGAGTGAGGATGGTGTTGTAGATTGTTGTATTATTTATATGTATACAATAGCTCTGTTTAAGCGTAGGATTCAATACAAACCTATGCTTTGTGAAAAATATATTGTTAATATCCAGCGACCTCACATTTTGAACTTATCTGTCCACTCAGGAAGGAAACCCATCCATAGGTTTTTGCTTATTGTATTCTCATCAGAGGCCTACTATTATTTCGAAAGGCCTCAAACAAAAATTTATGTTTTTGTGGGAATAAGTTTTATTTGGTGGTTCAATCATTAACTTACGTTGCCACATGATTTTTCACTAGCAACCAAACAATTTATACGTTTGATGTTGATGTATCAGTAATGAATTGTAATGGTTCTAAATAACAAGTTTCTTCTTGTTACTATTACTATTAATAAAAAAATGAATCTTCAATCATAACTCTAATACTAATATTTTTCTTATATTATCTTGTTATTGCTTTTATTTTTAACATTGGTCATTGAATGGGTAGAGTGGATGCATTTACAAGAGAAAAACCAATAAGTGTAAACATTTATTTTGTTAGCAAAAACACAATAAATACACATTGTGTTTCTTCGATAACAGCAACAGTGTTTTTCACATCTTGTCACAGACCTAAAATCCTACAAAGTCTCTAACCCCAGGCTCGTTTCATGAATCAAGTTTATTTTGATGTGATAGATTGTGATACATTGTGATTTATCACAATATATCACAATCTATCACATGCAGAAATTGGGAGATTCTTGCGAGCTCTCTGAGAAATAAAAACTTCGGAGTAATACAAATCAGAAATCTTCCAGCTTCACCCTAACTTGAAACAACATACCTACCAACTTTTCTAATTTTTGTACCAGGTATATATATTCCTACATGTTTTGCTACTGCTGGGTGAAGATTACGCACCCTCTAGTAAGGGGGTCTTAAATTAAGGATCAGCCATTTTCTCCTTAATAATGGAGCACTTTTTGATGGGGTATCCATTAGATACTTACGTAGAAAAAGTACCAGGCTCTACTCAAAAGAGATGCTGACCATGGGATTTTTTTCTGAAAAGCGGCAAAAATCACAATGACCCACAACTAGTAAAAGTTTGAGACTGTGATAATTAAATTCCCCACCCTTGGTTTGGTCTAGTGCAATATTGTAATCAGTATACAGTGTTACCACGCAATAGGAAACACCACGCAATAGCAATAGGTAATGATTTTTGGGATGAGACAAAATTCAATTCCTACGTAGTGCATGGTACTAATTGTAGACTTGCAATTAGTAACACCACGTAATAGGTAAGATCTGAAGATCCCGAAACAGCATGTTACCTATTGTGTGCTACCGGATAAAAGTAATTATAATAGAAAAGTAATAAGAATGATGGTATTGCTTGAATTAAGAACCTGTGTATGTAAGATTTATATTAAATCCTACGTGTGCAAAAGATATCTTAAAATTCCTATGGTATGTGATGCATCATATTTTTATCGTGAGGTTGCAGGTGTGCTGAAATTCTAATTTTCAAAAAAGAAAGGTTATTTCTATCTTTTGCACACGTAGGATTTAATATAAAGCAATGATAATATTATCATTACTTTTATCCGGTAGCGTGGTAGCACTGTATTACTATTACATTATTTTCATAATTTAAGTTTTTGGTCATGGCTTGGATGCTGGAAATGAAGTTGGATATTGAGTGAGGTGGAGATGCTTCCAACAAAAAATCACCTCCTGTCATCTCCCATACAGCAATATTAGCACATTATTGCATGCAAACTAAAACATTACATCTTACGAATGTTGTGCATGCTCAGATTTGTTGATTGTGGTTTAGTAATCTCTTTTTACAACAAGTTCAGATACAAAAAAAAATAGCTGGAGCACCAGACATGTTTCAACATATTAACAATCCGAATGCATTCTCTTGTGAATGTCATGAGCCATACAATCTCATCACGACAAAGCAAAGCTTCCAATAATAGGGTTGTTGTGTTGTTTGAATATTGCACTTCACCCCAATCTCAAGATGTGGAAAACAATCGACGGCATTATACTTCTCCACCCCAAGCCCCAATGAAGAATTGTTTTTTTGATTTGCTGTAAATTGTTGCATTATGCACCCCCTGGTTGATTTATCTGATTGAATGTTGTGTTTCCTGCCTTTTGGTCATGTTTTGTTTTATTTCAGCTTCCAATTGCGTGAATATGAAGGATAGCATTATCATTATTATTGCTGTTGTTGGTGTGGAGGAGGGATTACTCAATGATGTTTTGAGCGGGTGCTGGAGATCTGTAGCAACACAAGTCCCGGAGACAACCTTTCGTAAAAGTGATATTTGAAGGGAGGGTGTTGGAGAGACACGCGAGGAGCAGATGGGAACAAGAAGGGAGGATGCTGAAATCATCAGCAGAAATGGAGAGTTGAGAGGGGCCGACAGGGGTTCCGTGAACCAACGAACAAAGAGATGGGATCGGCCGATTATTTGCCGCGTGGATGAATTTGCTGACTCCTCCACAGCTCAAGAGCACCAACGTCAATGGCAACACGACCATTGCTGCTCCAAAAATTGACGCAATAAAGCCGCCAACACTCTGGCTGCCTCAACACACGCTTCTCAAGCCCATGAGTGGCTTGATTGGCTTGATCATGGTGATTGATCAGTAGTAAGATCCGTGTATAGATACGTTTCCATGTGCGTGACTACAACAATCAAAACCAATCTGACACATTGACCTCCACCAACCATGGTACAATCCCTTGCACCTCGGGACTCAATATATTGCACAGGAATCATAGTGCTGTCGATCAGCAACATTGTCAACATCTTGGAACATTTTCAAACATTGAACAATTCTCCACCAGTTAGTAAACTCAATATTACTGTGTTCAATAATTGCCCTAATATCATATCTATCTATCTTTCTTGGTGACAGCCGGTCCCTGCGCAACTCATTTTCAATTCGTCAGGACAATTTTGTTTCAAGTACTTCAATAAACAACAAATGATGCTCTCTGTCCCCACAGCATCAAACATTTTTGTCATCCAATGATCAAGATTAGAAACAAACTCATCCTCTGTTTTAAAATGAAGGGATGTCAAGCAACATTGACGTCATCCTTGAATTCAAAGTATCAAATTTCAATGGCTCATAAAATAAACGCTATAACTCTACTATCTCCCTCAACAAGTTGTCCCGATTGAATCTGCTCAAATCAAATGTGTTTTCAGCCAGTTCTTCAAACAAAGAAATATTAAATAACGATAAAAGAAAGAAAATCTTTTGAAAGAGGGACTGACTACTTCTGCCAGAGAATCATCTGCATCTCCTATGCCATTTATCCATCCTGTACTGTTGTTGTCTGAAGCAGACTCATCATCATCGGATGACTCTCTGGAGAAGGAGGTGAGGTTGATGTTGATGTTGGTGGTGTATGATGATGAACATTTTGATGGCGACGTTGATGATGTAGATTTTGATGGCGACACAAATGCCGGCAATTGTGTTAATGCTGGAGACTGTTCAGACTCTTTATCAGTTGGCATTATTGTTGAAGCTATTGGTCGAGGTTGCTGCTCTAGATGGGGAGGAGGGTAGTAAATACTATACCCTGTCGCATGTCGCATCCTTGTTTAGCTCGTCCATCCTCACCAATTTTTTGATTATTGGGATGCTTTGGTGTTTCTTGAATTGAGAAATTGTATTTGCAATGTCATGAGAAAACCACCGCTGAGCGGTGCGTAGCTTATTATTGAAGGACGGGGGTCTGGTATTTTTATTTATTTCGATTGTTGGCATAATGACCAATTCAGAGAAGATGCAAATCTCTTTGGAGAGGCCTTCCATCTTCATCCTCAGAGGAATGACCCGGTACTGTCTCCTTAATATGATCGATGACGATTCTCCCCTCTGTGAACTCGGAATACCCAAAGTTCTCTTTTCCAAGTGGACCGAGAAGATCATATCTTTCAAGGAAGATCTTCCATTTGTTTTTAACCACCCATATGTCTTCCCCCCTGATCCTGATTTCAATAAGATTTGCCACAAGAAGAAAGGCACTGTGGTAGGTTGTCGGTGTGAGTCCCATGTGCCGGAGTAATCCCTTCATGCAGTTCCCTCATATGGTAAAGAACCACGGGGAAGAGATGGCTTCAGAAGGGGATCGATGTTATTGGTTTTGTTGAATGTTGTGGCATCGTCGAATGTTGCGTGCACTTTTTTATGGAGTTTTGATGAGTTCTTTTTTGGAGCGATGTCAAGATATGACCTCACGATGTAAAAACTCCTCACGATGTAAAAACTTGTTTATTTCAAAAACATTTTTTTTATTATGTCCTCTGGTATGTCCAGTTAACAGCCTACGTGGCTATGGTTATGGTATGTGGATTGTGATAGATATCTATCACAATCTATCACAATCTATCACAATCTATCACAATCTATCACAATCTATCACAATCAATCATACGGAGAAAAAATGGTGCAAGCTCCAAATGAGATAAACATGACGGATAAATTCAAATCCAAAATCTTCCTGCCCCAATCCAACGTGACTGCTGACAGATGGTTCGTAGGAGTTCTCAAGGTTCATGTTGAATATTATAAGTTCCTACATGACTTTGACATACGTTCAGAGCAAAGGTGAAGGTCTGCAAGATCCCTGATTTTGTACGTAAGTACTTACGATTGTATGGAACGTGCTGTTCAACTTTTGGGGGTTTCAGAGCTCGCACCAATTTTTAGTCGTGGATAAAAAGTTCACTACTCAGTTTTTTTGAGTAGTGAACTTTGGCGATCACATGATAGGTACTGTGATCGCATGATGATCACACCATCATGCACTACTATCGTAGAGTAGAAGATAGTAAATAATAATATCTATGTAGTAGATACAAGACTCTCATCACTAATCAACTGTCGACGCACGCAACGAGCAACCTCGCTCTCAGCACCGCCAGCCTCGTCTAGCTCGTGGTTGCAATGGCACCAGCAGGTCCTTGCATTGGTGCCCTTTGCAGCATTCTTTGCTGTGGCTACAATGGCACAAGCAGTTCCTCATATTGGTGCTGGTCGCAGTGGTGATCCCACTGAGACTGCAGCAGCGGCTGTCTACTAATACGTCACCGTGAGTGATGCTCTAATGAATGAACAGCGCGCCATGGCAAGATTTACACATGTGTTTAATTAAAACTAAAAAATAAACTAATTCACATTATTATTAGTAATAATTTACTGCATTGGTAAGGACGCCATTGTCGTCGTGCACTATAGGAAACCCAGGGTTTTTTGGGGGGTGGTTCAATACGATTGTATGATGAGTTTTTTTTAGGGGGAGAAACTTTTGGACACTTGGTCTGTCCGTCATTTTTACGCGTGATTCGCGATTTTACTAGGCGACCGACGATCCGAACCGAACGTTAAGCGTATTTTCTCCCCTATTTTAAAAATCGACTATTATGATCTGGATTAAATACAAAATAGGTCCTCAATCTGCATTTTCGATAGCTAGCGAAATTAACACGCGGTGAGCTACAGACAGACCAAGTGTCCATTTGCGCGCTTGCGCGCGCCACCCTAAAACTAAAAAAAACCCATCGTATGCCCTGTATGGACGGTGGGGATGAGTTTCCGTGCGAGACAAGGAGTCCGGTGACGGCATTTCAGTTGATACCATGAGACCAACGCAGGAGCCTACGCCGAAGCCGTTGAAGAGGCTGACGAGGAGGACTACGAAGGTGCCGACGGTCGTGGAGCTGACAAAGATGCCGGCGATGGCTCCAGCAGTACAATCTGTTGTTGTTGTTGGTGGTGGCGGTGTTGTTTCACGCATCTATATCTATGATGTTGCTTGGTACTATCGCCAAAGTTCACTACTACCTCATTTTTTTGAGTAGTGATCTTCACTACTCACTATTGTACTCATTTTTTTTGAGTAGTGGATTTCACTACTCATTTTTTTTGAGTAGATACTCATCCACGATTAAAAAAAATGTAAATTTTGTACCATAGTACCATACGAGTTCCTACACTCTGAAAATATTTTTCGTACATGGATTGATAGGGTACGTATGTACGTGTATAGTACACTAAATCAGGGATCTTGCTGCAATTAAAAAAAATGAAATTCGGAGAATATTCCACATTTTGTTGAATGTAAATCTTATCTTTTAAAAAATAATCTAAAATGAGAATGATGGCCGCGCGCCGTCGGTCGTCGGTCGGTCATCGAAGTTGTTTTGTCATTGCCATTGTGCCGTCGTATCGTCGCAATTGATTCATTGCCATTCGCTCTAGCCTGATTTGAGCAAGGCCACCCACCACCACCACTACTATCATCAACTACACCATCTACATTATACATTGTCCAACAGAGAGAGAGAGAGAGAGCTAGCGCGTGTGTGTTTGAGAGGGGTGTGCCACGCTCCAACCTCGACCGCCAAAGCGATAATACGATACGATTCGACATCGACAGTAGTGCGCCGCCTACAGAATGGACGCATCTGCCTTTTTTTCAGGGGGTCCTCCCCCTCCGGCCCCTCGCCAGAATCAACAGCAGCGTAATCAACAATTCGATCATGGCAACTTCCACCGCAGCTCGAGCCACGGATCGCATGCCAGTCACGGAAGCGATCAATTTGAAACCATGGATTTGAATAATCATACCAATAATGCGAATGCGAATGCGAATAATACGAATACTGCCAGCTCGTATTTTGCAAGTGCTCCACGTGGACAATCACAGTCGCAGTCGCAGTCACAGACTCGGTACACTCATTCCGCCCAGGGGGAGGACTTTAGCAATTACAATGCTAGCAGCTATAATTCTGCCAGCCGAGGCGCCCAAGACTTTTCAAACTACAACCAGCAGCAGCAGGAGGAAGAGGAAGAAGAAGAAGTCCCCGGAGTGGCCCTCCAAACCGCCCTCTCGGCCTTTGGCAACGTGGCCTCCTCCGTGGCCTCCGTCACTTCCAACGTCACATCCAATGTCAACGTGGCTTCCATTCGAGGAGGCATTGGCAACCGCGTCGGCGGCATTGGCGGCATGGGAGGAATGGTGGGATCGGGAATTGGCAATGTCATGTCCGCCGCTAGCAATTTTAATAAAGTCACTCCGGCCACCTTGGCGGGGAATATGGCCTCGTGGAGGGGAAGGTTGGCGGATGTCGTGGCTCCAGTGGAAACCAATTTTGGTGCAACTGCTGCTGGTGCTGCTGCTGGTGCTGCTGCTACTGCTACTTCCGCACAAGAACTATTCAATGCCATCCCTCCTGTGACCAACAATCCTTCTTCTGGTAATTCCAATTCCAATTCCAATTCCGCACAGGATTTGTTTGGTGAGACCAACAATAACATGAATGGTAATGCAATGCCACCAACGGGGAATACGGCAGCAGATGTATTTGGGGCCAACAATAATAGTATGAATAATGCAATGCCAACAGTGGGAATTACAGCAGAGCAAGTTTTTGGGGCCAACAATAGCAATTCTAATAATAGTCATGCAATGCCACCAGTGGGAATTACAGCTACAGAGCAAGTTTTTGGGGCGGCAGGGGAATCTTTAGCCACAACAGCAACAATGGGGGGATCTGTGACAACCGCACCCAGTACAGGAGCAGTGGCAGCTATGGAAATTGGTACGAAATTTGCAGGCGGCATCATTGCACTACCGCCTACTTCAGGGGCAGTCACGGCAATGGAAACGGGCAAGGCCACGGCAGCAGCAGGTCCTGCATCGGTATCCATGGCAGCAGAGGTGTTTGGATCCGGAAGCAGCAATCATATTATCATGTCAGGTGGTACTTTGGGAGGTGCAGCGTCATCTACGGCAGCGGCACAGGTGTTTGGGACAACTCCAACCTTGGCGGCATCTGAAGCATTTGCTGCCCCGGCACCAACTCAGCAGAGTCATGACCAGCATTATCAACAATCGGCCAATCATCCCCAGCTGCAACAGCAACATCAACATGCAGTTCAACCTTCATTTCCAACTCAACCTCCGGCATCTTCATCCATGGTAGGTAGTATCGATCATTCTTCCTCCATCAATACAAATGACAACTTCAACAATAATAGCAATAATGAAATTGCTCCGTCAAATAATGATCCTTCTTCATCAAAAAAATCCAATTTATCATCGTCTTCCTGGCAAATGGTGGGGCATGATCCTGCTACATCAGGGAGTGTGGCTTTTGACAGAAATGGAGCTTCAAATGATGCGAGTATTGCAGGCGATGCAAAGGGTGCTGGTGCTGATGCCAATGACTTTTTTGGTGCACCGCCAGCGCAGACAAATCATCAGCAGCAACTGCAACAGCAAGAGCAATACCCAGAACCCCCATCACAGTTTATGGAGCCAATGCAGCCATTGCACAATGACCAACAACAGCAACAACGACCCCCAACTCAAAAACGCCAGCTTTCACATCAATTGAGTTCACTGGAAAATGCCGAGCATGATCCACATGCCTTTCAGTACTCTGATCCTTTGAAAGAGATACCATCTACCGCTCCACCCAAAAGCACAGGGCTTGTCACTGCTGGAGTCAATGCCATGGAGTATGGAAGTTATCACACTCCAACTGAAATGGTTGCGGGTGCTTATGATGGCAACACATATGGCGGTGCGATAAATAATATTCATGTTGCCGAGACAGTACATCCTACTAGCACCGCCCCTCCTCATTCTAGCGGTGCCATGCCAGCGCAGCAGCAATTATCTTCTGCGGAAACATCTCCTTTTGATTCCCCTCCTTTGGATAATGTTGCCACCATTCAAGGAATTAATCAGAGAGTTCCACCATCAACAATGCAATCTACTGCCGTGACAGCTATGGACATATTTGGAGGAGGCGCTCAGCCGCCTCCAACTTCCTCTTCCGGTGCTTCTGGTACCGCCGCCCAGAAAAATGTGGCTATGCATGCCTTTCAAGAAGCACCATCGCCATCAGTTGATTCCAAACATAATGTCGTCCAATCAAATTCAGTAGGACCTGCTGCTACTGTCACCAGCGCCACTAGAGCAACAGCCACAGCCGCTAATGCAACTGCAACTGCAACACCTGCTAACATTACTGCCACTCAATCAACCATTAATTCTCCTGCAATCCCGCAAAAACTATTTCCATCAGCACCCCGCTCGGGAAATCTTCGACTCCAATTAAATATACCCAAAAAGGCCCCTCTACCACTCCCTCCACCCATGCCAACTCGAAAGAAACCATCCAATATGATGTCTCCTGGTGCATTTGTGGCTGGAGGAGGAGCAGGAAGTGTCTCAGGATTGGGAGACGGGAGCACTGCCGCCGGCTCCTCCATTGGTGGTGGTGATAGTCGTACCGGCGGAATTGTAAGCCATTCTCCTCACTTTCGTTTACCGCCTCCCGTAGAAGTGAGTGCCCATAGCCCTCGTTTTGCCATTCCAGGAGCACGGCATTCGCCAAGGGTGGCACCGGTGTTGGAAAGCAATAAGAGGGTACTGCACAATATGAGTCCTCTACCGTCTCCTAGATGCAGCATTGTGGACAAAGGAGCGAGCCATCCAGCTGCGTCTCCACGGGTAACATTACCCATTGTGACAGATGCTGATAGAACAGGTGAAAAAAAAGAAGTAGAGAAAACGACGCCAACACTACCTGCCGCTCCACCTGCTACAACCATATCTCCACCAGAACCAACTGCATCGGAACAACATAAGTCACCCCCAACTGCATCTACTCCAGTATCTTCTAATAATCATGTCATGTCGATGCATGTTGTCCCTGCCCAAGATCCAGTGCCATCACCACCGCCAAAAACAATGCAAGATGCGCCCTCTCTACCAAAATTAACCAAGGATCCCAGTGAACACCATGCGGTCGACTCCAACGAAAATGATTGGGACATTGTTGCATTCAATGTTTCCAAAGAGGTTTTGGAAGAGGCAGTTCATCGGGTGGTTGCTCAAGCTACCGAAGTGGCCGACACAGTGGATCCATCACCCTCTGCTACTGTTGCAACACCGCCACAGCAACACACTCCGGAAATGTGTCCAGAAACTACAGAGGACAATGCACAATATACTACTAATCGCGTGAAGGATAGTTCCTCTTATTCTGAACTACCTCCCCCCACATTTAGTGCCACTGCTCCGCCAATCTATCATGGAAATCAATTGCCTTATGCTGAATCATCACGGGTGACAGAATGTGATGTTATGAGTGATTATCAGTCTTATTTAAGGGACGAAGATATTCCTCCAATCCCTGTAGGGTCGACTGGAGAAATCGATCGTACTGTAAACTCGATTGAGGAAGTGCCACGTCCAGAAACTACAGAGGAAAATGCACAATATACTGCTAATCGCGTGAAGGATAGTTCCTCTTATTCTGACCCACCTCCCCCCACATTTAGTGCCACTGCTCCGCCAATCTATCATGGAAATCAATTGCCTTATGCTGAATCATCNGTAGGGTCGACTGGAGAAATCGATCGTACTGTAAACTCGATTGAGGAAGTGCCACATGCACATCCTGCTGCTTCTCCACCAAGGGCGCAAGCACCAGGATCAGGCGAAGTGATGGAATCATCAATGATTATGGAATATGATGCCATGAGTGATTATCAGTCACAATTGAAGGAGGAAGATTTGTTTTCTGGAAACGATTTCAATGTAATCGATGCCGCTGTTGCAAATGATGAGGATTTTGAGTTTGAAAAGGTGGACCCCATCCAAAATGAAGGGCACAAAGATGAAGTTGTTATTGCTGCTGATGTTGATAACAACACACCCCATCCAACAACTGCTTCTTTGCCAGATGGATGGGCAGAAGTGGAAGATAAAACGTCTGGGCGAAAATATTTTTACAATCATATATCTGGGGAGAGTTCTTGGGATCGCCCAGTGGCTGAAGTAAATATTCCGAGCGAGGAGAATGCCGAAATAGAAGTCGGACACGAGGAAGGGGTGTCAAACCATTCCTCCAAAGGCGACGAGGGAATAGAATCCACCGCAAACACCATTCACATTAGTACTCCAAGTGAGGATTTGCCGCCAGATGAGGCTCCAGATGACAAAATCGAAGAGTTCGATGATGAATTATCGTACCATGAGATGGAGATTAACGCCGATGATGATGGTGATATCAATGAAGCATTCAATCTTTCGTTTGAATCTCTTCCCCCCGGATGGATCGAAGGCAGTGATCCTCAATCAGGCAAAACTTACTACTACAATGAAGAAAATGGTCTAAGTTCATGGTCAAGACCAGTGGACAAGACTAGTAATCAGCCAATATTGGAGTCACATGCAGATAATGATGTTGGTGGTGGCGGAAAGGAAGCAATTGCCAAAGAGTATGCTTCCAAAGCTGAAGTGGAGTTCGCCCACGAAGTGCAGCTCGAGGAAGTGATTGATTCACCTGCAAATACTGCTGATGTGGATTCAGGTGACAATGATGCTTATGTGGGAGTTGATGGTGCTATCGACACTGGCGAATCTGTCAACCCTTCTCCCTTGTCATCGCCTCCTGCCAGATGGATTCACGCAGTTGATCCATCCACTGACCGCACTTATTATTACAATACCGAAACCGGAGAGACTTCGTGGGAAATTCCAGCAGCAGATGACGGGCCGGATGAAAAAGTCAAGGATAGCATCATAGATGATAATGGAGAGACTTCTTGGGAATTACCGGCAGCTGACAATGACGTGTCAACGAAGGGGCCCAAGGATGAAGTCGAAGGTGGCATCCTGGGTGATATTGTAAAAAATGATGACAAGTTGTCCAAAATGACTGTGGTTGTTGCTGAAGATGACGAGGGCGGTGATGTAGATGTTATGACAGAAGAAGATGAAGGCTCACCTTCTATTGATACTGGCTTTGTGGAAGACGAAATCCCCGAAAGCAAGGAACGTGTCGATAAAGGCATTGCTGCATCCGCGGAAGCAGAATTAAATCCAATTGCTGACAATAGTGATGTTCAAGATGCTGATGCTGTCGATGTTGCCGAAACTCTGGGCCCCGACTCAACACCACTTTGGGTCGAAGCAGTTGATCCATCCTCAGGCCGCTCTTATTATTATAACAAAGATACTGGAGAGACTTCTTGGGAAATACCGGCAGCTGAGAATGACATGCCAACAAAGGGGCCCAAGGAAAAAGTCCAGGGTGATGTTTCACAACCAAATGATTCTTCTCCTGCTGAGGCCGTTACGAATTCTAATATTGACATCACTGAGTCGTTAGAACCTTCTACTGAGATTAGTGATGTCACTGCTGAGACATCTCCAGAAGAAGAGCAGATGGACGACCGGCTACCAACGGGCTGGGTTAAGCTCCTCGATGAATCTTCGGGGCTGCCTTATTTTTTCAACGAAGCTAGTGGTATCACTTCGTGGGAGAAGCCAAAAGCAGAGCCGAGAGATGAGATGTCTTCAGTTGATGGCAAGACATCACTGAGTTGTTAGAACCTTCTACTGAGATTAGTGATGTCAATGCTGAGATATCTCCAGAAGAAGAGCAGATGGACGACCAGCTACCTATGGGCTGGGTTAAGCTTTTCGATGAATCTTCGGGGCTGCCTTATTTTTTCAACGAAGCTAGTGGTATCACGTCGTGGGAGAAGCCAAAATCAGAGCCAAGGGATGAGATTTCCGCATTAGAGAAAGACTTAGATATTGTTGATGGAAATGTTACGGAGATGATTGCTGTGGCATCAGCAGATTTGAAGATTGATGATCCAGAACCAACTGCTGCTCAGGGCATCGCTGATGACATTCCTCAAGGATGGGTATCTGTTATAGATGAGGCAAGTGGCAATGCATATTACTACCATGAAATCTCAGGAGACACTAGCTGGACAAAGCCTGTCATCCCTGTAGAAAATGTTTTAGAAGAAAAGGTTTTGGCTAAAGTTTCAACTCACTCAGATGCTTCCAAATTAGCCTTGCGCTGCAGGCCAGCACATGCCATTGCAACTTTTGGATTTGGAGGGAAATTGTGTGTAATGATTCCCCAGGTTGCCAAATGTCTCTCTGGAGCCTTATATGGAGAACACCCCACATTACGACGAGGTCCCGTTGTGATACACAAACTTCGAGATGTGATTCCCTGTAATAACAAGTATTCCATTCCTACTCCAATGAAAGAAACGCTTGGGGATTTGCAGCCTCAGTCAAGATTGCCATTTATCAAATCTCGCGATGAAAGTGTCTTCTCTTTCTTAGAGAGCAAGGCAAATTCCGAAGATATTCTATGGAATTTGGTCAAAATTGATGCACGCGCTGGTGGAAAATTCCGAAGTGATGAGACAGCTCAATCTGACATTCTTGATATACTCCTGACGAAGAATTCAGAGAAAGAAACCAACGGTGACCGAGCAACTGGTGGCTTCCTTTTACCACCTGCAAATGCACCAGTGGTACCTTCAAACTCAGATCTAGAGGAAATCCAAAACCTTCTCCTAAGAGGAAATAGAGAAGAAGCGGTTTCGGAAGCACTAGAAAAGAAAAACTATGCCCTGGCATTACTTGTTGCTGCAATGTGCAGCCAAGTTACATATCAAATTGCTGTACGTCGATTCGCAGATGAGACTCTTTCGTCTGGGTCTCCACTCCATACAGTTGCCATGCTCTTGTCTTATCAACTTGAACCACCACCCACAGAAGCTCTTCTCGACCCCAACAGCGAATCCTTTTGGTGTGACGAATCCTATGAGAATTTGGGTGAGTAATCTATACAGGATCATCATCGTATTATCAATATGCATATCTTTTTCTGATTATGCGCACTTCTTATTTGTTAAAGGAGCGACATGGAAGTATCAGTTGGCGTCAATACTGAGGTAAGCAAAATACATTATTTCAATTTTCACTCTTACATGTTTAACACTCCCAAGACATCTAACACCGCAATGAATCCCATGACAAACATAATTTGTGATTGTGATCCGTGCTTAGCAATCGTACCTCTGGGTGGGAGAAAATAGTCCTTGCACTAGGAGACAGGCTCATGCAACTGGGTGATTGCCATCCGGCTCATTTTTGCTACCTCTTGTGCGGGGTTCCATTTCGCTCTCCTACCGAGAGATCGACACGTTTAGCGCTACTAGGCTGTGACCATCGATCACCCATGAATAGACTGCTCATGACGCCTGCATCTATTGAGAGTTTTGAACGCACTGAGGCATTTGAATGGGCAAAGCGCAAAGGAAATAGGCGTGCATTGTGAGTAATTTGGGCCATTACTATGGCTTTTGCATTATCTAACGTCTGTGATATACTCTCAGGTGGATTGTTTTCTCACATTCATTCGTCCCATTTCATTATTTCTGCCCCAGCCTTCCTTCGCTTCAACCACTCAAATTACGTTATGCCATGCTCCTCGCTGATTTTGGATATGAAGACCTCGCACTGAAGTACATCATTAGCATTAGGTCCTGCACCGGAATTTGGGACAAAGAAAAAGGAGGCGACAGCACACCGTCTATCCAAACATCTGGAAATGCTCCTGTCACAATTTATTCTTCCGAATTCATTGCTGCGCTTAAAATATTGGAAGATAGACTTTGCATTTCAATGGGAGTTGCTCCATCTTGGAAGAGAAACAAGAAATCAGAGGGTCGTGGTTCATATTTTGGTAGTATGGTGAAAAGTTACTGGGCCCCAAAAACAAAAGCTCTAGATGAGCTCCAAAAAGAAGAATTTGAAGTAGAAAGGTTACTACCTGGGAATGAAGTTGATTCTCCCATTGAGCTGTCACCCAAAGCAAGTTTTGCAAAAACTACCATTGAGCCAAAAGAAGTAGCACATGTTATGAAGACGCATGAACCCACAACGAAAGTGTTCAAGGTTGCAACAGCCACTCCTGCTGATGAGGGATTTATTCTGGCCAAACCGAGCATATTGAATTCTACTACAAAAAGTACATCAACTCCTGCTGACGTTCTACACAGTCCTTTCATTGACACACCCACCAAAGAATCTGAATGCAGCATTTTTTCTAACAAAGAAAAGAGCACTGACAGTTCGCAGCCCTCAGCCTCTGCCCCACCATCATTCGGTGAGAATGTTGCTGACAGAGCCGAAGAGCTGAAACCTAAAAATGATACAACATCCAGCCTGCTCTCAACACCAAGCCAGGTCTCAAAAAGAGAGGGCAAAAAGGCGCCTGTATCTGAACCACCAAGTGAGTATTAAAATTGCCTAATTGCCTGCTTTGCTTTTCTCTAAATTGAAGTGCAAATGCGTGAACTAATTGAACCGACAAATTTCTTTAAATGTGTTGAAACTCTTAACATTAGGGAGCGCTGGATGGCTATCAAGGCTGTTGGGCCGTGATAACGAGTCAAAAGCAAAAGTTGCAGATGTTGGAGAAGAAATGCAAGCTTACTATGATGATAAGTTGAAACGATGGATCTTCCCTGGTGACGATCCCGCTGAAGTTGCCAAGCCGTTGGCGCCTCCACCCATAATGATGACTCCAAAAGCAGGAGCCGCCATTGATTCAACACCTGCTCCCGAAACGAGCAACGACCCACTTGCTGCCTTGATGGCTCCTCCAAGCAGGGCACCCTCGTCCAAGAAAGGCGTTCCTCCGTCTAGATTGCGCTATGCAGACCCCCTTGCTGCGATGGGGAACGTATCATCCACTCCAGTCCCTGGTTTGCCTAAACCTGCCAAAAAAAATATTCCTGAGTCACCCATGATGAACCAAGCTCCTCCTAAATTTGCTGTGTTTCAACCGAAACCAAAGAGCGAAAATCTTGACCCTGCTCCAGACCAAACTGAAAAGTAAACATAGACGCATATTATTGCATTAAACCTTTACTTCAGAAACCTAAGAAACTCATTTCACCTTTAGACTCAACAATTGATTTCAACATTGCAGTAATTAGATTTATTGTAATTTTTATAGTAGTAATTAGATTTATTGTAACTTCTCAAAGTTATTGACATCCATCAGCAGTGGTCCACCCAGTGATAACTAGATATCCAGTAACAACTAGATATAATTACTATTTCAAATTTCAAATTTAGATTCTAAGCAACTTACTGTTAACACCACCATGCCATAAATACTATCATCACCATCACTGCCGACCTCTGCTACTGCTACTGCACTGCCAGTGCACCACCACTGCAATAAATACCACAGCCACCATCACCATCATTGGAGTGAGTATTGACAACGTTCTTGGAGCTGCTCAGTTTTCAAAACGGCCAGAAGCTATGTTTTATTTCATAAAATTGCCCGCATTTTTATTCTTTGAACTGAGTTATATCACTTGCATCACCTGTGCTTTCAATTCTATCTCTTACATCGCCCGCGTTTTTTCTTTCTACTGCGTTTTCTTACCCGTGTTTTCTTTCGTGTAGGTGCATTGAGTTTTGAAACGTCATCTCAAGAAAAGAATAAGCCAACTTCACTTGTTCTACGTGATTGTACGAACATCCCAGCACATGCACCAGTGGCTAAATGTTCTGCGCTGACAACCAATGCTCCTGTGGCAAAACGGGCATTGATTGCAACTTATCCAGTGTTTGAACCACCACGAGTACCACAGAAATCTAGTTGTGAATTTACAAAAGATGTGTGTCAGATTATCACGACAGAGTCAAAAGAAGAGATTCTTGTTAACTTGATGAAATTCATCACTAATGAGAATGGTGATGAAGTGTCTTATGATTTGAAACGTTTTGGGGTGTTTCAGTCAAGCATTATGAAGTATGCCCATATTCATTGTTCATCTATTCTTTGTGAAGAGTTTCATCTAGAGGCAGAACATGCAAGACATGAGGATGCGTTGTTTGGCATCGCAGATCCGCTTCATATGCTTCTAAGAAAGTTGCCATCTACTTGGGCTGAAGCAACTGCGCTTAGTAATGATGTGCTCAAAATTGATAAAGAGTTTTGTGAATCACAGAATCTGAAGATGCAGCAAATGCAAATGGACTTGACTGCACTTTTTGTCCAGCGTGATCAAAGTGTCGTCTATCTTTTACGATATTATTGGGGAGGATATGGTTTTTTTTTGTTCTTTTTTTGTTCTTGTTCTTTTTTTGTTCTAAT
>JALLAR010000280.1:0-17956 GCA_036939335.1 Conticribra guillardii
AATGCACAAAAAGCGGTAGATTTGCCGTAGCTCAATCAATAATGCTCGGATTTTGGATCCGCGGGTACCAATGGAAAGCTGAGCTCAAGCTCTACGCTAACGCAACGCCCGTTTTTGCTATACTTCAAAAAATGACATAGTTAGAGTACTACAAAAATTGGCTTTTATAACAACGGTATAGCGTTGTTATAAAAACACAACAAGGAGATAATGTCTTTATTGGAAGCATATCTTTATCTAGATATTTCGTAGATATTCTACTCTTTACGAATACTGTCTTCATAAAAGGATAAGCAGGTGCGGATGTGGTGCAAGGTGGTGCGTGTGATGAGGAGCTCATCGATCCCACCAACAACAGAGGGAAGGACTCATCCACGGACCCACACAACAATGAATCTGCCAACAATGGCAGATGCAACAACAACAATATTCAGGCAAGACCAAGCCAGAACCTGGAACCCATCCAAAACGCTGGACCTGCCTGTAAAAGATAAAAGTTATAACAATCAACCTAATTAAACACAAAATAACCCAAACATAGGACAGTGTGGCAGTGAGGGATTCAAAAGTGTAAAAATCAACAATCAACACAATATTTTTGCATAAAAAAAGAACATCAACCAAACTCTGCACCCAATTCGTTGTTGAACCCAATGAAGGGGGTGTCCTCAAGGGTACAACAAAAGAGTTGGTGCAACATCATCAAACAACAATTCACCTGAAAGTGAAAACAAAAAACATAATAATAAACCTCAGATGAAGGAGAGAGTCAAAGCTTGGCTAAAAACGGATTCACAAGCGTAAAAATCAACAATCAACCCGATATTTTTTTCATCAAAAAAGAATATCAACCAAATTGGGGTGGGTGTGGGTGTGCACGCAAATGGTTGTTTTACTACTACTATTATTATTCTTCAGGTTCTGCCATCACAATTCTAACTATTATTACAATTTATATTTTCTAGCAATTATATGAATATTTTTTATTGATAAATTTTCATTCTTTATTTTGTTCTATCTTAACGTTCTATTTTTATTCTATATCAACAGGTATAGATCTGGGGCCTGATGCACAACTACAAAATATCGGTTAACCAGAACCAAAATCCAGAACAAGACAATAAAAGAATAACAAAAAAACATATCCTTCCAAAGGGGGGATTGAGCCAGCTCTAATCCTACTATGCTGCAGTGAGAGGGTCTGACAATGGCAGTGCGTTATGGCAGCAATAGCTTGCTAATGCCAGGTTTTCCACCGACCCAAGTACCAAATCTCACTGATTGATGAACGGTTGGGGCACTTTATGTTGATCCATCATGATTAGGAGCAGTGATGTGTTCAACCCGATGGTTGCAGCTGGTATTCTTGTCAGCTTATATCATCATGTAATTGTACACACAACAGCACTTTACATCCAATATGGATGTCAATCACCTCTCTCCAGCAAAAGTTTCTATGCCTGCTATCATGACCACAAAGTTTCATTAATCAATGGAGAGGTATCGAGGAGATTGAGCACCATCATTCAAGAGTGAAAGTGACTCATATGGCAATGTTTGTTGAGACTCAATATCTCCATTTCGACGTGACCAAGATGTAGAGCATAGAGGCGTTTTTTTGTTCTCCGATGATGGTGCTGGTCCATTTGCAAGATTGTAAGAGATCTTGTCATTTCTATCTTGAATGGCATAGATCTGATATTTGACTATGTCACAAAACTGTTCCAGTGGCAAATCGGATGCATCGTAGCCAAATGGATCTTCCATGTCATTTCCAACACCAACGATCATTTTAATAACGAGGTAAATGAAGAATATGATTACGGGATTGTAGAGTCCATTGCTGGGTGCCCATGCGATCGTTGCAAAAGTAAAGAAAATGCATCCAATTGTATTGAGAATATCATCATATGCCTTTGGCAAGCCCGTAGATTGAACTCGGATACAACCACCAATTGATGATGCGAGACCACAGACAGTTTGTTCCACTGAAATAAATGCACCATTCCTAATATTGTCGCCTAGACCTTTGTTGTCCTTCATCATTGCAGCTTCATTATACAGGCAACGCATCACGTCAATACAATAATATGGCTGCCATCTGAGATGTTGCAAAGAGGTGAAAATGATGTTTAATGCCACAGTCGAGTATGCTACGGATCAGAGAAATCGCGTGAAACAAATTCAACTTACGCTTTTTGGCCGGAAATAACATCAAGCTCCGCCTGCGAAAGTAGGCCCTCTTCGACAAGCCTAGCGCCCTCCTCCTCTTCGTCATCCAGAGAGTTGCCCCTCAACAAAGCCTTGCACGCATAAGCGAAAGTTATGCTAATGCCATTCATTCGAGAGACCATCTCATCATGATGAATCCACAATTGACTCTGTTGTGCCATACGAATGGAGTACACGATAATTTGCCCCCACAATACCCTTCCTTCCCACCTATACCAGATTATGAAGTCGATGACGAAAAGAGAGAGGATTCTTAGCGCATATAATAGACAACATTATTAAAAACGCATGTGATTGTTGTCATCGATTATTGGTATTCACAATACCCCACTTACCACCGCGAGTAGCAAATATTTGTTCGAAATACCAGCGCAAACGAATATAATGCTCCAAGTGTTGCCACTGCCGCCGTGGATTCAGAAAAGAACGAACGCCATTGATTGTCATGATCCATCATGCTAACTGCCCCAGTCACGATGGTCGAGCCTATGATCACAACCAGCAACTCGACTCCAGCAACCTTCTTGTAGAGGAAGTTCAAGTGATCTTTCCAGTCGGACAAATTTGTCGGCTCATGACGGGAATATTTGCCTTCGCCCATCTGGACGGATCGTCGTTGAATAAACGCGGGCGTAGGTCGCGTGCTGCCTTGGATTGGAGCTTATTCTTCGATGGATTTTACGTGTATTAATTTGTTATGGTGGATTCGAGCAGATTCGAGCTGATGAACGTAGTAGAGTAAAGTACTATCGAACGTAGGTACCTATGTAGGTAGATAGTAGTACTTCTGGAAGATTGTATCTCTAGAGTACGATACCATACGATAAATAAAAAAGTACAATCGTAAGTACAATACAGGCAACATGGACACCATGTGACACCATGGCATGGACACCGAGCGATGAGCGCGGAAGTGTGCTCCTATCTGGATGAGCGATTGGCAACGACCATAATCCATAATAGGGTAACAAAAACTAACAAATTATCTACTCATTGTCCGACTGCGAACCTCTTCGAACTACCTACTCCTCTAGATAACTGCGAATTGCCAATCCCTTCATATCGTGCGATGTATGAAAGATGACCACAAGCGCCACTGAACAGGATCCCATTATCACAAGCATTAACAAAGCGAAAACCGTGTTTACCTGTGATTCCGACGCTGCCGATGCGGAAAGCACCGAAGAAGACACCTCGGGCAGCATCAAAATCTATGACGACTATTTGACATTGGCACCGAGTGGCCTCGAATCGTTTGTAGCAGATCAAATAAAAGAAACATTGTCCTTAAAAGGCTATTTCTGTGATATAAGTGAACTGGGATGTTCTCCTCCTGAGAAAATTTCCACATTGACACGCCAAAAACATCCCTTCAATCGGGAGGGTGTGCTGGATGATATTGCAGCAAGAATTGAACAGAGTAAATTGAGCAAACAGCAAAAAAAACTTCGCAAGCGAAACAAAATCAATAATGATGATTGTGAACCTCAAAATCATGACTTATCTCGTGTGGCAGGATCCATTCACTGTGAAGACATTGGGTCCATGATAAGTATAGGTTACCATATTCCTACCAAACAAAACAATCAACTGCAAAAACCCAACACTCATAGAATCGCTGCAACACCAGGTACAATCGAAGGGGTTGCACTCGTCTCTTTTTCTACAGATGCTTCACCGCTATTTGTGGCGTCCATGTCTGGTATGGGCTGTGGGCCTCTGTTGGCATTAGTTACATCCTCGTCACATCCAACTTGCTCTACAAACTCAGAAACAACATCTGCAAATGGAGAGATCCTTCATTTTGACCAGTCAATGGAACAAGCGATATCTGAAATAAAACGTTTCACAAAGGACTCCAATAGTTATGCCGAGAAGTTTCAATTAGCTCTTCAGCTGTGGTACCGTCATGCTAATGAGGTGTGGTTCGCCCCAAATTCTATTTACGGTCTTGCTCAAAATGACACTTTATGTTCAGAGACATCATATTCATTGCCACCTAAAACAACAGAAAAATCTGCGACATTTCCATCACAAACGAAGTCGATGCCAATCCAACCACCTTTTGCGTATCGAATGAGTTGCCTTCGATCGCACTCTAAGAAATACTCTTACAAGAGAGAAGCAATGTTGTCGCATCTTGACGATTTGCTAATCCCTTGGAAAGATTTGCAACGAATCGAAAAGAGTTTGATGAGCATTAATCACAATAGTAACCATGTTGCAATCACAAATGAAGCTAGAGAAATAGCTGCCAGTGACTTTGGTGGCAGCACTGACAACTTCTATAACAACAATACCGACAGAAAACGCAAAATGGATGACGTTCAGAAAGACACTGAACAAGAAGCAAGTTTTAACAGCAACTTACCAAATAATCAGGAGCAGCTGCAACAAAACAGTATGTGGCATGTGGATCTGAAGAAATATGATTTTGACATCCTAACTATTATTCATTCCCAAAGTGTTACAGTCGCAGGTGTGTTTGTTACGATTTCCTTTCAATAAGAGTTTCAATTTTCAACTTCTCATTCGATTTTTTTGCTTTTGAGTCTAGTACCATTAAGACCATATCAATATTGGGGATCAAAATCATATTCAAGCAATATGATTCCAACAGATGGGACCGGTGGTGGGTGGTTCGGAAGTCTAGGCGCAAGGGCAAAAATGATTGAAAATGAGGACAAGGAAGATGAAGGTAGTGGTGGCTCGTTTTTGTTTCCTGAAGGATTTCTTCGACTGCGCCCTTCTACTGCAGGTGTGTGATTAAAACAATGTCATTCCTTTGAATCCGCTATCTTTTTCCCTTCGTTATCATGATTGGTATTTTTATTATGCGGTATCTAATTTTCTTACTGTTTTTATCTTCTATTTTCTTAACCTTTCAACCAGATATTTTAATCAACATTGCAAACCCTCCATCTCATAGTGTCATCCTTGACCCCTGTGCAGGTATTGGCACAATCCCGCTCAGATCTGGAAGTTCCAGTCACTATGGTCTTGGTGGAGAAGTATCTCAGCCTATATTTTGGAATGCAGCTCCTCACTTTGTAAAATGCAATCAAATGATCAATTGCAATGGGCGGCAAATTTCTGATCTTGCGGGTTGGGATGCCACAATACTTCCTCTACGCGATTCGTTTGTTGATGCAGTTATTTCTGACATACCTTTTGGACAAAAATGCATGTCATCAAGTGAACTTATGGTATTCATGCCTTCTCTTTTTTATCAGTGTGCTAGAGTGCTAGTGCCCAAAACTGGCAAGATGTTGTTGTTGTGTGGCAATTTTGAAACGGTCGTGAAATGCTTGTTTGCTTTGAATGAGCGATCGAGGATTATTGGAAATGGAAATATTGATGAGAATGTCAAATCAAACGGCAAGGGGAATAACCATGATGACAAATCCTGCGTATTGGAGGTCGTGTTCCAACTTCCTTGTGAGAGTATTTTTCCAGTCAATATCGGGGGCCATATTGCCTGGATAGTGGTCGTGAAACGGGGAACTAGAGCTCCTGTTCCCCCAGCAAATTATCGGCGTACCGCCAAGAGGGTGATGGTCAAACGTATCAATGGAGAAAAGGCTAAGGCACTAAGTAAACAGAATAAAGCCAGTAAAATATAGAATACACCTTAATTATTTTATTGAGAACCGATGGCCCAACCAACCGATACCATCTAGCCACCATTGGGCTGCACTCCGAAAATGCATTCGGCTGGGCTACTGCTCCACGGCATCACCTTGGCAACGAGGTGGGTCTTATATGCTTGATTGCTGCCTTGGGTCGTGGATACAGGCTAAGCGGCATATCACATATACCTTCAATCGAACTGCGACCGGCATTATCACTTGTGATGAAAATGGAATCACCGAGTATGTTCCCGCTGGCATTTCAGGTCACTACATCTCCAATGGCAAATGTTATCAAATCCCGTCAACATCCCATCCAATTCAGGCCCAATACACGATGACTGGTATCTGGACACACTGAAAGTACCGTCTTCATGTAGTCCATCCGCACCCTCCCTCACCCATCATCGTGTATGATAATATCGCCACTCCTCTACTACCATGGATGTTGTCAGTGACGCCTCCGTTCACACCCAGTTGTGCAAAGCTGCCATGGCCTGGATGATTGCCAAATCCCCTGATAACCAGCAACAAGCTGCGAGTAAACGCGCCGCAACCTCAGATAATACATCATACCGCATGGAGCTTGAAGGCATGTATGAAGGACTACATGATGCACATGCCCTTCTCAACCACAAATCCCGCATCCGAAGTATATGTGACTGCGAAAGTGGCATCAAGAAGCTACACAACACACAACAACCAATCACTAAACCCCGTCATGTGATGGAACCAGAAATGGATCTTATCATGGCCATCCATCATTTAAAAGCTGAATCCTGCCACGACATTGCCTTCTTTCATGGTAGAGGACATGCAGACAGGGAGTGATCGGTTGATAAACTCCGGAAAGAAGAACAGATGAATGCTGTCTGTGATACAAATGCCAATGATTGCACTGCCGATGACGTTAATGCCACAGACTTTGTCCCCCTCCCTGGCTTGAGAGCGATGTTAAAACTCCATGGTAAATGGATCACGTCCCGCTTCCCGCTTCAGGGATGGGATTCAAGAGGCTCATACTAAAGATGATCTCGGGGCTTACGCCATGAAACGCCTATCCATATCCCGGGAAGTATACAACTCCATCGACTGGACCACTATTGGTCGGGTCCAGAACTGATACAAAATTCCTCGCCAGCTTCGCAACGTCAAAATGTTGTGGCCTTGGCTCCCAGTTGGCCATAATCGGACACATCATGGAGCTACAACATCAGTCTGTCCCAGTTGTGGCCACCCCGATGAGACTTTTGAACATCTTCTGGAATGCCCCAATCCAGAACCATGCAAGGTTCGAAATACTGGATTGGAGTCAATGATGCACCTTGAGATTAAACATCCCATCCCGATGCGTGTTCTTTGTGCAGCAACCAAGGTCATCCACATGACCAGCCATCCCCTGTCCCCCCCATCATCGGACAAAGATCATCCTATGGTTCAAGCAGCAATTGACTCCCAGACAAAGATTGGGATACACCAATTTATCATTGGTTTCATATCGAATGAGTGGTACCATGCCATCCTCAGAGCATGCAAGAAGGTACAATATCCACAGACATGCATCGAGTTACTCCTCTCCATGATGTGTGACCATCTCTGTGAACCTATCTGGATATGCCAAAACAATCTTTTCCATAATGGATCAAACTCAGCAACAACAGCCGGTGACCGGACAATGATGGAGCAACTTCAGTGGTACAACCGATTCCAAAATGAAGTTTTGGACTATCGTCACCGCTTTCTTATAGACTTTGATGATCACAAGATACAACTCATGTCTCGCGATGCCCGTAGTGCCCGCTTGACACTATTGGATAATGCTAAATGGGCATATACTCTGGAATGTCAACAGAAAAATGTCGACAGAAAGTGCGTGGACAGACAGTTATTCCAAACTTCATGGTCAAGCGTCTCCCCACTATCCCTGAATGACTACACAGTGATTCAAAACGACCAATAATGCAAGCTTCGCTCGTGTTGGCAATACAGTTCAAATATCTCATGCAACAACCATCTACCGTCTCGCATCACGCAGAGTCGACACATGAGTAAGTGAGCCCTTCGAGCGTGTACAGAAAACCCACGGAATTCACACAAAGATAACGGGCTAAAAACGTCCGGCCCTCGGTGAACTCCCTTCTACGTTATACATATATATGTCTGGATAGTTTCTACAGCTATAACATTTGGAGTCATGCATGACGCATAACTCAATGGGAAAACATGGTCCCGCCTTCGGACTCAGTATACTCGTTTATATTGGGTCCGGAAAGTGCAATTTAAGTAACAACCCACCATGGGGTTTCGGCTGCATAGCCCCACTAATATGTACTATAAAATTTCCGTTTTATTATTATTATTTTATTGAGAACCTGCATAACTTCACTTCTTCTTCTACAAAAGAATTGATACGAGAGCCAGACACGTGCAAGTACTAGAACCATTGGTCAGCATAACTCTTAAAGCCATTTGTCTCTGGCCATTGTTCTGAGGCGTTGTAATCCCCATCCCATGAAGAGTTCCATCAACAGCGTCAATGAATCTTCCAGCTCCAATAAAACCTGTCCCGTGGCACTTACCACGACTTGGCGAGAATCCTCCTGCAGTTACAACACCCAGAGGTAGCAGATTATGACAGATGGTATCGCATTTGTTCTCTGAGTTTGGATCCTCTATTTCAGAATCATTATTTAGAGGCAAGGACAGCGGAAAAAACAAATCTCCGGGTGTCAACGTTCCTTTCCCTTCACAATAAATTTCACACCGTAGCAATGCCGGTAATGATAATGATGACTTCAACTGTTGACATAATATTGAATGCGATGCCATGTCCTTTTGAGACAGCGGGGAAGCTTGGATTGCAGATGAAGGAGGACGAGATTTACGACGGGGACGACGATGGCTCGATTTCTTATTGATATCTGTGGAGCTGGTTGAAGAGATGGAAATGTGTCCACAACTATGAAGTAGCTGCAGGAATGGAATGCCAAAAGTTCCTCTTACAACAATTACTGAGGGATGATCGCCGTTTGATGAAGATGATTGGAGGAAAGTATTCTCAGATGAAGAGACAAGAGACATCCAATGGATCAGTTTCGCCCTATTTCCGAGTAATTCATCGCCAGTCGTGACTAGTTTGGATCTTATGAATTCATCCTGTGGGGAAATTACTCTTTCAGCATCGCTTATTTCAATTTTCTGATCTTCGGTCGTATCTTCTTCTTCAACAGACTGTCCTACTTGCTTCATAAGTCTTTTGGAACACTTGCCATTTCTGCTCTGTTCCTCCAATTCTTTCCGTCGTCGCACAACCTTTTTCAATTGTGTATGCATCCTACCCCATGACCCCTCGATACAAGCCCGAATCACTACCCAATCACTCCATTTATTATTACCTTCCTCCTCCACTTTTCCTTCATCACTCCCGTCATTCGAGAAACATGTACTCCCTTCCCAATAGATCCTTCCCTCTTTTGTATCTGGGAAATCCCTAGGGAATATTGGCAAGGGTGGGTATGCCTCCAATTGGGCTCGTGAATCCTCTGCCAATCCAATAGCGCATGCCCTGCCCTTGGTAACAAATGACTGGAAGATTTTTGATGCAGGTGATGGATGACATAGTATATCCCATCCCGAACATGCTATATTGTGTTGCAGTTGATGATTGCGAGTATACCTTTGGTTGGGTTGGTGAGATTTGAGAAGTATGGTAAATTTAGAGGCTGTGCTGCTAACTTTGGTTTCTTCAGATGTTCCATTGGATGGAAGTGTATTGCATGTGGTAGAGTCCATCTTCGTGGCAGTAAAAGATGGACACTGGTTTCCATCCAACTCAAGCAACGTGCCATGATCCACAACTTTATCAAAAGATGCATTATCTTCTGCATCTTCATTTAGCATTTCATCCAGATTGCAAGACAACACCTCTGCTACAGAAGAAGTAGAAGATCTCCCTCGAACACGTAGAATGGACAATGGCATGGTTGAAATGGTAAAATCCGTTTCATTCCCAGTAGTACCTTCGGCGAGGATTGTTGTAAGAAGTGACACCAGCGTTGGACGAATGGAAGGATGGACAAAGATGCACACACGGGCCTCTGTCAAACTTTTGGCCTTGTTCAGTGCCTCGTCCATACTACTAATGCTACTACTACTATTGGCATCATCATCCCTAATGCCATTCCAGCATCCGAACAAAAACATGGCAGGACCCACCGGCATCATTGGATAGGAATCCACGTCATAGATCAATCCCTCGCCCATCCGACCCCCTTCCAAAACGGAATCTTGCGTCAAAAAAGGAGCATCATTACCACATATACGTTGAAGCATCACTGACAATGAATCCATCGCAGTGGTTTGTGATGATTTCAATGCTGATACGTTCAATACCACGGCACGCCCATCCACTTCCCAGGAAGCATCCTGAATGGTACACTTTGACAGAGAAGAAGAAGAAGAAGACGACAAAGTACTACTACTAATACTACTGGGCGAAGAAGATGCCAATCTCAAGGAGGCGCGAGAACCTCGATTGGAATGAACCAATGGTATGGACCAAGAGAAGAGCTTGGGTGAGATGTGAAATCGTTTGGCGTGCCATTGGTGAGTGGGTATCCAGTGGTGATGGTGGTGGAGATGCGGTTGTTGTTGTTGTTGTTGTTGTTGTTGTTGTTGTTGTTGTTTTTGTTGTTGTTGTTGTTGTTGTGGTTTTGGTTGTTGTTCTAATGATGTTATAGAATGCTTTGGATGTGTTTGACGCACATCTTGGGATTTCAATGTTACATTTTGTTGTGTATGCCACCAGTGAGAATAGGACACTTTTAAGAGTGCTGGTTTTCGACGTGTTCTTCGACATGGCTTTTTGTGTTGGTTGATTGGTTGTTTCTGCTGCTGCTCCTGCTGCTGATCCATGTTTGTTTCAATCATGCCACCGCTTTCTGCACTGCCCCCTTTATTTTCACTAGTATCCTCCCCTTCTGCCACTGCCATTCCCTTTACATCATCCTTTACATCATCCTTTGCATCATCGTCATCATGATAACCAAAATCATGCATAATGGTAGTAGTACCATCACCCTCCCTTCCATTCTTCAAACCCAAATCCTCCCCACGAGGAAATCGATGCCGTCTTTTACGTTTATGACTTCCCGTCCTACGACGCAAATGCCGAGAGGAAATTTTCCCTCCGCCACTCTGTCCCGCACGCCTTGCCCATTGCTCCTCTGCAGAAATATTACGTTTTCCAACAGCAACAACAGCAGCACCAGCTCCACCGCGGCCATGAATGCTACTGCCACCACTCTCGTTGTTATTACTATTATTATTCGTTAACAAATCAAAATCTTTCTGGACCAATTGGCGCCATAACGATTTAATCTCTGGCAATCGTCGTGCCGCAAACAAACCGGCCTGGACGGTTGCGGATGCATCGAGAAATTGATGCGTGTTGTAATCGAAATGTTGTTGTTGTTTCCATTGTTTCCAATCTCGATTCTTATTCTTATTATTATTCGTGTTGTTATTGTTGTTGCTGTTAGTATTAGCCCCGGTGTTGGTTCTCGGATGATCGGGCGGTTTCTTTTGCATTCTATTGTTTGTAGATGATGATGATGGCGTGGTGGTGGTTGCGCGTTGGCGTTTCTTGGACGGCATCATGGTTTTCTATTTTGCTTTCTCGGTGTCTTGATTTCATGGGTTGCAGTTTTTGTGCCGCAGGTGATTTTACGTTGCCCTGGATTGGGTTGCGATCAGGATGTGTGTGTTAGGATAGTAGTTTTAGTAGATTGGGAACGTCATGGTTTATGGAGGTTCTATGAATGAAATGATATGATAGGTACATAGAGATTGGAATTTGGAATTGATGGCTGATGTTCATCAGGGGGCAACCTAATCTGAAATGAGAGTCCATAAAAATAAATTGTTGAAGAGTACTTATTATGTATTTAGTATTATCTCTAGGTAGAGTACTAGTTTATCTGAGTGTAGAGCTCCATAAAAACCAATATTGGGATTTAATCCCAAATCCCAAATCCCCCCAATCCAAAATCCAAATGCCAATCTGAAGACTGCAGACTGCACAGTGCGAAGACACAGCCCGAAACATCATTCATCGGCCTCCGCCCCTGCGACCCGTCCTACAACACTAGAATAGGACGATACCCATTGCAAAGGAGAACTACAACCCATTGAAACCGAAATCATGAGTCGATCAGCATCATCCAACATCTTGGACAGACCACTCGGACGATCGGGGGGACGGTACGTCGTTGTCTTGGTACACACATCATATTATTATCTGCCTGCCACTTTTTTATCTTTTGTTATCTATTGATTCACGCAGCTGACGGTAGATAATGTAGTAATATCGGAGGAATATGTTATTTGTGTCTTGATGTATAGGTATATTGAGATGCTTGAATCAACCAACTGGCGCGAGAGATACTTTTTTCTCCTTCAAAAACAAATAATAATAATAATTTCCAACCATTCTTTTTTTTGCTTCCAACTCACTCCACTGCTGCTGCATACTAGAGGGGGGGGCAGCTCCTCCGAAGGATCAGTCGTTTCTCTCAGCGCATTTGCATACGTTTATTCGGAATTAGTACAATATCACCAAGGGCGTGCGGCGAGTATATCCGAGTTGGAACGACGGCTTGAAAGTGCCGGGTATGGCGTCGGATTAAAGGTGCTGGAGCTGGTGGCGTATAGAGGGAAGGAGGTATGTTTTGGTGGTAACGCCCTTTTTGCTCATGATTGGCTTTCTTTGGTGATCTCTACAATACTCATCATCGTCATGTTTCCATAATATAAAATCCAGACAAAGCGAGAAACACGCCTTATGTCAATCCTCCATTTCGTTTCCTCCTCTGTTTGGAAATCCCTCTTTGGAAAATCTGCCGATTCTCTCGAACGAAGTATCGATCACGCCGATGAATTCATGATTGTCGATTATGAACCCATCACATCCACATTTGTATCCGTCCCAACCGACTTGGGACAATTAAGCGCCGATGCGTACGTGAGCGGTATCATTGCGGGAGTCTTGGATGGGGCAGGATTTACGGCTCGTGTTACGGCGCACAGTGTCAATGTAGAAGAGGGAGAGTATGTCAAGCCGGGGGGCAATACTACGGGATTGCCGCCGAGGAAAGATAAGGCTGTGTTTTTAGTAAAGTTTAGTCCGGAGGTATTGTCGAGAGATGCTGATCTTGAGAGATGAGGAGAATTCATATGTAGATAGTTGGATGGTTATTGATTGTGCTTTTTCTTGATAGGAGTACATTACTTTGTACTACCTGCTGCAATTATGCCAGACAAAAATAATAATAGCTGCATGCGGATGACTCGCCTAGAATATTGCACGTCAATTATGAAGAATCGTTTACACAGCAGTCCTGGCAGTTTTGTGCAGACTAATGGATCGCGTTTGAATTATTATATTTTTCAATGCAATAATATATATTATTTTGCCAATCTCTTATGAGATACAAATATGCAAGTTGCCTATGTATTGATTTGCAGTTGTTAGGTAGTATAATAAAATTTAAGCCTTGCTTTCCATCAGTCAAACTTGTTGTACAATAGATACTATTTTTTATTACTAAGCACTACTACCAAATACTCTATAACCACTTAACACGGTGCACATTACATTACATCATCAGTCTAACCCGTATCATAGTATCTGAAACAAACTACAAATTACACAACTCCAACTGGTACATTCTCCATGTCAAGGGATCCTGGCCACACTTCACGCCATGCCTGTCGCATCTCAATGCTGAGCTGAGGGTGCTTACGATGAAACTCAACGGGACTTCCAGCAAAACAAGTTATTACAGCAAATACAGAACCACTAATTGTACTGAACAATACTGTCGAAAGAACAATGCCGACCATAAACCCAATCCTAAAAAAAGGAAGAGAAACTCAGATTTAAATCAGTTTTTGGTTGATTATAAAAATGGAAAAGACAATTCATGAACACGCGGGAATTTCAATTGTAACTTACAAGAATGACGTTAGCACTGGATGTCCAAAACTTGTCAACCCATGGCCATCTAAAGCTTGCAGAATAACTGCAAAAGATCCACAAAGACCACCAATCACAAGGCTGACCATACCGAGAACATTCGGGATAAGGTCATCAGTTACAAGTCTAGTCCATCCCCTTCTTTCAAATAGCTCATTTGCTTTGTGACCTGCGTCTTTTAATCCATAGTGGTAGAGACCAATATATGTGAATGCCCAAGGGGTGAAAGAGTCTGCAAGGTCGTCCACACAGCTGACAATTTTTTCTTGAAAAAATAGACAGCATTCATAGAGGCACATCAGAGCAGATTCCTCACGATTTGGGCGTAGGCCTTCAGTCAATTGGCGAAGGAACTGAACAAAGCCAACAAGTAAGCTGCCATAGCAAATGGAACCAAAGTTATAAACTGTCGCTTGAAGGAAAGTAGGCCAGAGTGCAGATGCTTCGTCAAACCACCAGCTTCCGATGGTTCCCGCAACAGTGACCATAACAATGTGCTGTGCCAGAAACAATTTCAAATTGGAATGATTAATCTTATTAGAGAATGGTGCCCACAAATGAATGAAGGAATAAAACAAAACCACGATTTCGGCAAACTTACCACAAGAACTTGGTATGTCCAATAGTATGACACCACAAGCAGAACACAAATAGAAATCTTCATGTTGTCACTTAGCTCCAAATCTGAGTTGTACATGGCATCATGCAGCCCCACAAACGTGAAGCTATAGTAAATACTACAAGCCAGTGCCAAGAACTGAAAGAAAAATGCCACACCCACCAATCCAAGATTGTCCCTCACACCCGAAAGGGCTGTAGTTAAATTCGCCGAAGCAAATGGAATACGGTCCCAAACCACAAACATGTACCCTACAGTGAGCATCAATGCAATAATCCCCGTAATGGGAACAAAACTATTGGGACTAATTCCAATACCAATGGTGCCCCATGCAAATGAGACTCCAATCGAAAGAACCAATGCCACATACACCAACCGCCTCGACATAGCCATCATGAATGCCAGAGCCATGGCCGACATAATAATGGCAAATACTCCACATGCGCAAGCCATTTTAATAATATTCCAATATGCCAAAACCACAGTGGTGTGCAACTCCTCCTCCACGGAAGAATGCAATGCATCAGCATCATCCGTCTGCAACCCCTCCTCCGGTCCCAACTCTTCTGGGGTGCTCACCAATGCATCAGGACCAAACTGAAAGCCCACAAAGAGCATCACCACCAATTGCACCAAAAACAGCACCGCAAACATGACATCCCTACATCCCTTGGCTTGTTTCTTACCCTTAAAGGACTTCATGTACAGATTCACCGAATTCTGCCTCATGTGCGACTTTGATTTGGCACTTTTACCTCCACCAATGCTTCCTCCTCCAGCACCCCCCATGGTTTGCGCCAAAAATGCCTCCGTCTCTCCTCCCAATTCTCCTCCCGTGTATACGCCTTTATTCATAAATGGCGATCTGGGCGGGATGCCACCCGCGCTCCCAAAGGAGCCGTGTCGATCAGGCGGCGCACCATAGCCCATTAATGGAGAATTCGGCATGGTGGGGAGATTTGGCATGGGGGGAAGAGGCATTCCCATGCCTCCACGAGGTGCCTGGGAATCACTCATGGTGCGACGATGGAAATTCGGCTTTCCAACCGAGTTGCTTCGGCTTCGTTGCCCTCCTCCTCCTCCCACGAGATTGCGGGAGGATCCACCCATGATGGAGGAGAGTTCGTTGATGGCGGAGAATTCACGCGGGGCCTGTGGGGGGAGGTTGGGAGGACGGGGGGCGCGGAAAGAGGAATGCAAGGATCCGCTGGGGGGAGGCTGCGGTGGGAGCATGTGTTGGAAGGAGCCATAGTCAAAGGATTGTACTTGACGGTGTCCGCGTGAGGAAGATTTGGATTTTTTCTTGGAGCTATTGTGAGAGGGAGAGGCGGTGGAGGGATCGGGCATTCCCCATTGAGGGTTGGGGTACGCTGCTGGCGGTAGGTTCATTCCGGGAGGCATTATGGGAGGGTATCCTTGATTAGGGTGCTGTTGCATTGGGACGACTCCACTGCCGGGGCCGTAATTGGAATATTGGAATTGGTTTGGATATTGATACTGCTGATGTTGCTGCTGGTGGTGATATTCTTGACGCATTAAGCGCACGCCGTCGCTGGAACTTTTTATGCGGCGACTGTTGCGAGTGGATTTGCGAGATGATCGGTATTGACCCTGATCTTTGAGGGAGCCGCTGGATGCGTTGGCGTCATTGGTGTTGTCGTCGGAATTGCTTCGGTTGCGGTACGAAGAGGAGGACGGAGGTTTGTGCAGCGGGGCTTGGGGTGGTACTTGACGGCCAGAGCCGTTGTTGTTTGACGAAGAACCGTTCATGGTAAATTGAACTGCTGACAAAATAATATGTAGAAGAGGGCGCAATTCAATTCAAACTAAAAATGTCAACGCAATGCAACACTTCAGGTGAAACATGCGGGATGAGGATATGCATGTGTGAAAGTCGTGGGAAAATGAGGCGGCTCAAATAATCATTGTGGAGTCTCCAGTCTCCGTGATATGAATATTTTATGGTGTCATGTTTGATTGCCCGATTGCCGGAAGTCTCCGGAAGTCCTGGATGGAAAAGAAGACATGCCATGATATTATTTTTTTATTGATCGCCATCTCGCGACTCACACCGTATCTAGTACTAACCGTATTGTATCGTACTATTTTTTGTAGATAGGTATGGTACGATATTGTCTAGTAGTAGCTATATCTAGAGTGTAGTGTCATGCATCGCATCGGTACGTACTATGGTATTGTATTTATCTACAAAAAATAATAATTACGATAGTTAGTACCGTACCATACTCTTCTCATTATTATTTGAAAAATTGACATGGCTCAACGCAGGATCATGAAGGATACTATTGATTCCTACAAATGTCCGTATGATATTATTTGGTAATATGTACTCGACCTTTCGGTCTCATTGAAAACACTCTTCAGTACTCGCATAAAGAGCTGGGCTTTTTCTGTCCGGGGAATTTACGCTTTGGTGCGGACGACGACGACTGTGTCACATTCCACGACACATGGGTTGGCGAAGGAACAACCCTTTGGAGGTTCTATAGCTTTATGCAGCGTTTGATTACATATCTTGCAATCCACCACGCCGGGAGGTCATTTTGTTTCACGATGGACAACTTGAATGTCCACAGAAATCAAATGATCGAAGATTTGATTTTTGATGGTGGGCATCGTATTGTTTATCGTGCTCCATATTGGTCTTGTGATGGATCAATAGAATACGTTTTTAATACAATCCACACAAAACTGCAATGGTATTACAAAGAAATCAACAACTTAGAACAATTAGAAAATACGATGAATTTAATCATTGGTGGATTCACTACATTCAAAAAATATTTTGTACATGTAGGATTTCCAGACTATTGAATGCAAACTCGCATACAAAATAATGAATAATCTAATTACTACATTGCGATTAAATCATGTATCTTTTGTAGAGATGCTCTCCCTACAAACTACGGGCGAGGCAGCATCAACAGCAACATCAACATCCGTGGTACCCATTTCTAGTATTTTATCGCGCCTTCTTCCGAGTCCGCAGGATTTGTACTTGCACGATTCGGACGAGGATGACGATATCGATGACGATAGCAGTAGCAGCGAGGAAGACAAGTACGACTACGACGACGACAGGAACGATTACGGAAAAAAGCCACTCAATATTAAACACGTCAAGCGTGCGTTTCACGCGGCGGCCTATTCCATCATTCGAGGAAATAAACGAGCCCTGGCAGCGGCATTTGCGGATGCCGATGGGAACCACGGTCACGGGATTGCCAGCACTGGGAAGGATCAGCAACGGCAACGGCAACAATCCTTGCAACCAGCCACTCAAACAATAATCAACATGGTTGTACAATAATGTAATAAGTTAATTGTTTATTTGATATCAAATTCGCAATTTGAGTGGAGAGTAGTAGAAGAATTAGAAGAGTAAAATGAAAATATTATAAATGAATAGAACTACCTAGT
>JALLAR010000281.1:0-17936 GCA_036939335.1 Conticribra guillardii
GAGTCGAGTCAACTAACTTCCACAACGTCTGTCCTTGGCCCGTCTCTGTTTTCTACTGCGTAAACCACTTAACTCATAATAAAACATTTAGATTAGCATCATAGGTTATGAGCCTAACAGTACCCTGTTTGGTGGTGATCTACTACATCATATTATGCAACATCATGTAATCCAACTTTTATTTACATATGTAACATCTTTACTTTTATTTACTTATCTACATATGTAACATCTTTACTTTTATTTATCTACATATGTAACATGTTTACTTTTATTTATCTACATATGTAACATCTTTACTTTTATTTATTTACATATGTAATATAAAAATGCATATGGAATCACCACCAAACAGGGTGGTACATACTGGTAGTACGAATAACGCATTACGCAGTCCCTGTTTAGAAGTACCATACAATAGTACTACTACAATATGAAGTTAGTACTACGAGCATAATAATATTAAAGTATCGTATTTTTTCTAGAGAGAGAGGAGAGAGGAGACCCGAGCGCGAGCCCATTATTATCAGAGATTTAAGTACTTGAATTAAGTAAAAATGACGTCATATTATACTCCTTCTCTCAATTTAGGTTATGACCTGGGTCAATAGTAGAGGTCACTACCTAGATTTTAGTCATTATTATTTGATCCCGGAGTCACAACGACTCGCGATCGTTGATAGTACCCTATTCTCTCTCCACTTTATTTTTTCGAAGCGAGAAACATGAAACATGAGAAAGTCTGTCAGTCACGATGACCAGACAATAGATGATAATAACAAGCTTTCATGACGAACGAATAATGGAGGAAAATTAATCATTCCATTTTTCTCATCATTGTTCTTGTACAATTTCCAATAGAAAGGTGTGTGACTGGTCAAGCAAACGGAGCCAGTATTTCAACCGGGCGAACGACTGCTGATAAAGGCGTCGGCCGGACGTCGCTCGCCGCCATCATTTCGCAAGAGACAGACATTGCTTGGCGAAAATGGGCGGTCATTCAGTTCGAAACGCGTCGTTGAGGAGCATTGAACTCTTGACACGGACGTTTCGATCGAAAGGCCGAATCAACAAGCTGCGACTCGTCGATTGGACGGCCGGCGTGCGGCGTGTCCCGATCACGAGCGACAGTGTAATTTTGCTTCATTTTGACCGAAATAACTCCCATGATCGTTGTTCTCTGATGAGGTCAAAAGGGGCGATTATTATTATTTTATTATTATTATGCGCATGCCACAATCATAACAATGCGCCATTGTTTGTATGTGCGCGAGAGATAAGAAGCTGTGAGGTCAGGTGACATTTTGCAAAAAGAGTCATTGGCAATGACGATCGGCGACTGCGATGAAAAATGGGGTTTCATTGGCGTTTGAAGAGAGACAGAAGAGCATATGATATTCGCTCCATCATTATTTTGTTTTGGTTTGTTTGTAGATTCTTCTTTGCTTTCGTTAATTCAAATCTCTCTACCATGTTCGCTCACAAAATTCATTGCACGTTCTCTCTATTCCAATCCCATGCAGGTTAACTGAATTTAAAAAAGTATATCTATTGCATTCTGAGAAGCATCACCCTCGGTTCGATATCATGTGGAAAAGGGCTGGGATAAATGCCATCCTGGCAACCCTATTTCTTCATACTACCTCAGCTTCATTGTTTACCAACACTGCAAGCTTTGATGCCTCTGCGGTCAAGTTTGAGTGTCCTCTATCCGAAAATACTCCAACCAAGCTGACTCTCACCGGGGAAGAGGCGGAGTTGTTGCTGCTGATTAAACCCACCAGTACTGTTGGCGATCTGTGCATGCTCACTAGTGGTGTGGTAAGACCTTTCAAATGAGATATGCTTCTCGGATTTGTGTGGGCATTTACAATTTATTGGTTTCTCACGAAACAAAAATCGATGCTCTTTCATTTTCACAGGATCGCGTTGACAAAAAAAATTTCATCCCTATTGCAAGGAGCTATGATGGGAATAATTGGCAGCCCGTGGAAGGAAAGTATGTGTCCAGCGTCAGCGTTGAGTTGTGTGGCGAAGCTGAAGAGGCCGGAGATGGATATTCCCAAGGCGATTATTTATGCCAAGTCAAGGTGCCATTGTTAAAGGATGACAGTTCTGGTTATTACCTCATATCATCCAATGTGGGGGCTTTGTCGAATAACGCCATGGTAAGAACACAGTGTAACATTCCTCCAAGATAGTGTGTCGCACCTTTGCCTACAAAGATTGCTAATCCATTCCCTTGATTACTGCATTTTCTTCGAACAGGCGGCCAGATTTCTTGAACGGACAACATTTGGGCCAAAGTGGGACGAAATCAAGAATCTTGGAAACCAGTTGGAAAGTGATGGCAACAAGGCCCTAGCAGAATGGGTAAAAAATCAGGTCTCCTTACCGCCGACTTCACACAGGGCCTTCTTCCGTAAGCACCTTAATCCCCGCGCCGTTGAATCTTACATTTATGGTGTTCCTGGTCCCCGCGCTTGTGAGAAAAATGCCAAGTTTCGTCGTTTTGCATTCACGTACAAGGATATGGAATTGTCTCGGGGCACAAGTGGAGATCTCATCGGTAATAATGGCTTACCGTTCACACCTCTCGAGATTGAGACTATTGCTATTGGTAGCACAAACTATTATGCTCTCAAGTTTAATGGAGACATTCGAACCATTTCTGATGTCCCGTTGCAGTACGAAGACAATGGTTCAACCGTCACTATCAATGATGGCAAATACACCATCTGCCATTTGGACGAAGTGGTCGGAAATGAAATTGGTAACGAGACTTTTGATTATCAATTTCAGCTTCTTGTTGATGGTTTGTGCGAATCTAGTTACACCAATCGTAAAGGAGTGGAAGATGGTAAAGGCGACGGGGCTCGTGACACAGAGAATATCCGCGTTCTTGGTCAAGTTTACCGCAGATATGATAGAAATCAATGCAATACAAAATGTTCATCTGACAGCAATGTCAAGGTAAGAAACCTTCTATCCCTTCTTTCGATTAAATCTGCTTGATTTTATTTAGTCCAGGATGTAACTCACACCGGTTGCTATTTCTTTTGTTCCCAATCATGGGTAATAGCGCATCATCGGAGGAAACCCGGAGGTTAAGGTGCCTGAAGCATTTGACACTGCTGAACTCAGCTGGATTGATTTGAGCAACCTGAACACATCAACGGAAATTGTCAACATCAATGCCGATAGAACTCATGATTCAAACTGGATTCTTAAGCAAGAGATGTCTTCCTGTGACGACGAGAATGGAGATGTGATTCCTGACCCTGCTGGTCTATCTAACATTGATTTTTCCAGTACTGGGCGTGGTAAATTCAATTTGGACAAGCCAATATTTGCTAAACTTCCTGGTACCAATAAATGGGCTCTGCATGACATTAGGACTATCTTCAAAAGCAATACCAAGGAGGATCCTCTACTTGATGGCGGAGGCAAAGTGATGAAGGCAGCAGCACGAACCATTGATAGTGGCAATCCTGGTCAGTTGGTTGTACGGTGCTCCAATGCACAGCGTAATATCTTCAATGAAGAATCATGCAAACTCTCATATGATGCAGATGCTTGTGTTTCTGTACCGATTGGCACTGCTACAATTCGCGACCCTGGAGGTGATAATCCAAGCTTTGTATCAGATTATCTTCCTTCGTATGCTGGTCCAGACAATGGAGGAGTCATAGTATGTGGAAGCGAGAATGAAGTTGCCCCAGATGTTACTGAGGATGATGTATACGATGTGACAAATCGCAAGGTTCAATCTCATCGCATTAATTATATGGATCAAAAGCAGAGTGTTTGGCTAGAAGGTATGATACCATGTCTATTTTCCATGTTTGACGTCTTCAGCTTGCCTTAATTGAACGACCAACCGTCGTATTTCCTTCATTTGCTCATCATTATTTCTTCGATTTGCCAATTACTAGTCTCTTTGGAAGCACCAGATCAGCTGTGCCAAAGGATGGGCTTTGCTCTGTCAAAGATATTTGCAACAAGTACTGAGTCCAATCCAGATGCACAGAACACTGAAACTAATATTGGTGTTTATGACATCTTTGTCAACTTGTGCTTTTCAACGTACACTGGTGAGACTGAGTGACGATACATGCCAATATCCTTTTCATTCGTTTGATAGATATTCCAGAAATACTCACCCGACAGTCTCTTCTATTTTCTTTCTTTGATCAAAGATGTGATGAAGAGAATTTCATTCAATGAGGAAATGGCAGCCCAACTCACATTTTTGTCAAATACAGCGGTGCACACAAATTGGCACAGGCGTAAGTTGAAAGTAATAGAAAAATGCGTTGTCATTTCAATTCTTTGTTCCGTTTTAAAGCACATGCACTCATATGAATCCCTTTATTATTTATTATTTTTTTTATCCACGCGGATAATAGAAAACAGAATGACATGTAAGTTTAAGCGCACAATTGGATTTATGCTCTTTAAGTCACTCTCACTTACTTAGAGTTTTTGCATACCCTCCTCCTCTTCAAATACAGGGCCTGATGAAAATTACGCAAGGGAAAATCTGCAGTTGCACACAATTGGTCTTGTCAAGCTTCATGATGATGGAACGCCAGTGCTGGATCGTTTCGGCAAAAAAATTGCAAATTATGAGCAGAAGCATATCTACACAGCAGCAAAAATTTGGACTGGCTTCATGCCCTCAGTCAGACGAGGTAAGTAAATGGTTCTTTCCCCCGAGGCTGATATAATATCTTGTCGAAATCATTACTTTTTTGGTACGACCACACTCATTACTAAAATACATCCGAACGTTCTTTGCATACTATCTACCAAGGTAATTATGAGGATCTTGATATGGCTACGACTAGTTATTTAGACCCCTTGCAGATTCAAAAAGTAATAGACAGAGATTGGTTTCCAAAAATTGATCTCAATGGAGGTAAGTATTATGATTTGATTGATTGGATAGATTGACTCAATCTAGGATCAAGGTTTGATTAACCGAACGGACGCGATGCTCGCTTCCTTTTGCATTATTTCCCTCTCCATTTGATAGGATACATTGGTGACCGATATCCAGTGTGCGCAGATCTTCCTAAGTATCACTTTTTAAGAAAGGGTGCTGTTTTTCGGCTGCTTGGTGGTTCATCAACGTGAGCACTCTACCGATTTTGCTTCTTTATTTGATTGGCATTCTGTCTGGTATTTCTTATAATTAGTTCTCATTAACATTTGTTGCTGCCATAATTTCAGTCCATTGTCCCATGACAACAACGAAGACTGGGAGGGTGATGCCGAAGTACATCGATTTTCTCTCGAGCCTGACTCTCCTCTTTTCAACAGACTTTGCAATCCTACTGGCAACTTGCCCCCCGTTTCGTCTCTTGAGTCGGGAGACGGAATCGCCTCGTATGACAATTCATTCACAGCACCATACTGCCAAGGAAAGAACGAGACATGTGATTCAAGCACCCTTTTAGAAGATCGTGCCATCGAGGGCAACACACCCAACACAATTGACGATTGTACAGATGGGAAAAATGCTACAGATGCATACCCAGAGAGCGTGACCCACGTTGTTGTTGAATCGGTCAAGGGAAATTTGCTTAGAGGCGGAGAACTCGTCAAAATAAAAGCGAATGTAAAGGCCTTTTCAAATAAAGATCGGGTTGATTTCTACTACACTGCAGATGCAACGAGCTCTCCGCCAAAATGGATTTTCATCACCACTGTTGCTGTACCTTCTGCTGGCGACTTTGCCGTTAATGAAAACATCATTAACGCCGGAATTGAATTTACTCTTCCAAAGTGTACTGATGAGGCTGGTTGTAAGCAGGCTGTAAGAGTGGCATTGAGATCTTCGCGAAATCCAACGAACACTGCTAATACCCTAGGTAACAAAGATGGTAGCTATAAGCCTAATGTCGACTGTGCAAAGGATCCATTCGACGACACTGATGATTTGGTGAGAACTCAAGTGTACCGAATCATTGTAATGTTTCTACTGAATGGCTTTGTTCTCAACAATTTGTTTTTCAACTTTTAATTTTTCTGTTAACAACTTTGACAGGTATTTGATGTACTGCCAAGTGCAAGGCCCCAAGACATGTGCAATTTTCAAACACGCGTCACCTTAGATAACAATCTTGTTTGCCATGGACGAGAGTGCGATATTTCCACATTGCGAGTCGTGCAAGTCTTCCCTGGGGTGTTCTATGAATACCTTCATTTGCCTTGTGTCAACTTCCCTTTCTACAAAGATCCTGTGAAGTGAGTGTGTATGTGATTGCTGTTGCCTCAGCTCAAATCATCATGTCTACTCATTCTTGCGTTTCTCTATTCATTCTTTTCTCAGAGTTTTTTCTGGTTGGAATCTTCCGATCGCCATGTGCGCAGACAAAAAATTGCCATCTGCAACAAGCACTTGTTGGTAAGAAATGTTATCTTTTTTAACATATGTTACTGATTTGTTACTCACAACTGATTTTTTGTTAGCTCAAGCAACAATTTTGCAGATGTCCTCTGCGAGTACCGAGGTATAATTTCATACTAACTTACAATGCAGTTTTTGTAAACACAATCGTGCATGTAACGCTAATCAGATTCACAACTTTTTTTCATTGCGGAACAGGGGAACGTCTAACATTTGACGACAATGAAGCTCGATGCATAGACACTTGGGGAAGATCAGTCTGCAATCCATCGCGAATGGGTACAAATGATGGAAGAACCGGTCAATGCATGCATCATCAATGCTGTCGGGACCAGGGGACCTCATCGTCTCGCCTAACATTTAATAAATATCACTGGACAACGGCCGGTTGTGAAATCCAGGTCAAGGTGCATCCAGATGGCATGATCGCCATCGTTCACAAACCACTTGGCACAGTAAGTGCACATACAAACTCTTTTCTTGACTCTATTTTTTCTTTCCAACTCAATTCTAATATTCAGTATGTTGCTTTACATGGATCATGATTTAATGCTCCACGAAGTCATTTGTACAGGTGAGTGCTTTACAATAATATCAATATTTGCATATCATGAACCAATATTAAGATCTCACCTGCTTTTGCACGAACAATTCAATCCGTATCACAACAACAGAGCCATGTGAACATAGACTCAACCGTTTCTTATTTTTACGTAAATTGGGATACGAGCAATGTTGAAGCCGGGAAACTTGAGTATCCCCACGTCACAGATAATGCATGCGATGGTGGAACAGTTGTTGACGACTATTGCTCATGCATCACTACGTTGGAAGAAACAGCTGTGTTCAGCGACCTGCCCACTAGGGAACAGGTGCTCTCTGATCTGAATGTTGGTGCATTTGACCCTGTAATGTTTGACAACAGTGACTATAAAACAGTGGTCGAAACAGGTGACCCAAATGGCGTCTCTGTTTATGCAGATTCCAGCATGCCCGATTATTCAACTGAAACGATTTTCAGGATCAAGGATGAACACAGCGACTACATCTTCCTCAAGAATGTCCAATCCACTGTGAAAGTTTGCAATGGAGCATTCTCCTTTCGAAATTCTCCTACTTTTTTCGACATTGTTAACCCAGAATTAATTAGTGCTTATCAAGAAACGGATGCATACATGTCTCATGTTAGTTATCATGACAGCGGTCCGCCTTTTGTTTGCAAGTCACTTTTCAAGCATTTTGGTCACTCCAACCCATCACCAGCTCAAGTTTTAGAGTGCTCCAATGCCTACAAAGCAGGGGTATATACGTGGTTGAATCCAGAGAATTCTTCAGAATTCTTATCAATTGGAAATGGCAAACGCGGTAGTCTTGGCGCCATCGCAGCATCCATTGCTCTAAGCCGCGACTCAATTTCTCCAACACTAGATGGTGATTTTTCTTCTGGGGGTTTAAAAGAGCCCCTTTTGAAATTGATGCAAGTAATGAGAGGCTTTGAATTCCAGAGGGCACTTCATCACAGGCGAACAGATGGTCTTCTCAATGGCGGGTTCATGAAAAAATATTTGGGGTAAGCACTGTTTTATTTTTCATGCCATGGTTTGATAAAATCTTTCAAACTCTAACATGACAAAAATCCAAACTCTCTTCATTGCTCAATCCATTTTTATGCAGAGAATCACCTTATGGCATGCCCGATCAATTCTCTTTCTTTAACCCTCATTATTCACCAGGGGGCGCGCATAGCGATGCAGGGCTTTTATCCCCAGAAGCAGAATTACTCAACATGAAGTATATAATTGGAGGGCAGAATACCTTGTATCAATTGGTACAATTTGGGCTATCAGCGTGTCTTGGAGGCCTTGTCCAAAGATGGCACCGTGGAGTTTTTGTTTGTGGGTCTCATAATGATCGCACTGATAATGATCGCACATATCGCAAAGCCGCGGGTAACCTGGCTTTCTCACCAGATTCATCTGCCAGCTCCGTTGTGGATCAACTTGCTACACTGTTGACTGCTGATAGGCTATGCGATGCCAACCGGGCTGTCATCAAAGGAGCTTATACTGCTTCTTACACCGCAGGAGGGGCGGAAGAGGCACTGCAGGTTGCACAAGTGTTGATGTTAACGGTGAGCTTTTTGGTTGGAATTATTCCTTGATTGATAATTTTATCATCATTTTTATTGGTGCTAAATGTCTCCTGAATCGATCTACCTACTTTCTCATCGGCATGTATATCAGACACCTGAGTTCCATACAACGAACAAAATATTGATCGACCATAGCCAATCCCGAACCGCTGCTCCGGTAACCCCAAAAGATGAATCAGTAGATTACAAAGCCATTATACACGTTAGTCTCTTTGGTGGCATGGACAGGTACATATTAGTTTTCTAATATGATGCGTACTGCAAAAACATGTCCCCACTGACAAAGTGCCCACTTCCCCTCTTTTTTCTCTTTACAATACAGTATGTCAATGATTGCCCCTCATCCTGATTGTGGCACTCTCTATGATGAATATACTAATACTAGAGGCGGTCTTCTAGCCCTTTTTCCCGATGATATTGTGCCAATTGATGCATCAACTTCTGACCAGCCATGCAACACTTTTGCTCTGAATAAAAAATTTAAAAAAATTCAAACTATATACAACGATGGCGGTGAGTTTGAAGCAAGATAGATTTGTGACATAAGGGATTGATTTTGTAGAAATGATTTAGCTTTATTTTGTCGCCAGCTGTCCCTTACACAAACTTCATTCGCGCAACCCTCCAAATATGAGCAGATGCAGTATTTTTTGCCAACATTGGACATCTCCAGGCGGTGAGATTATTGTGCCTTTTGTTCGATCTAACAATACATCATAGCTACATCATATATTGTACATAGCTCGCAATTTCTTACATTTTTTTTGTTATTTTCCATTTAGCCCGTGACAAAGAAGTAAGACATAATTCTTTTCTTTGTGGTCTATCATGGATTTTATCCAATTTTACTTCCACCAACATTCGCCTTTGTTCTTGATAACACGTAACAGGAATTTCTTGGCAGAAACAAGAACACAATTGTTTTCGCATCATACAATGAGAGAAGAATCATTCAAAGGTAGAGATTAAGTCGATGTTATTTTGCAATTTTTTGTTCAAAATACAAATACTCATGCTATTACTATTGCACATGTTCTATCTAGTTGATGCATTTAATGAAAGGGATGAAACCGGCATTTTAGGCCGAATGAATGACATTCTCGGGAATACCCTCGCAACAGGACAGATCGCGATTGATCGCGGCTCTTCCAACCTGATTGGTGACCCATCGCTTCTTCGGAAAGTTGACATTGTTGGCAGGGAAGGCACGGATGAATTTTACCGAAGCGATATTGCAGGAACGAGTAGTAGTAATCGCTCTACACTCAAACCCATTATGCAGCAGCTGAATTCGAAGGCGGAGGAGACAAGCAGTATTCACGCAAATCTTTGGTCGCAATCATTCATCGATGCTGAACACGATACTACGCAATACAAAAACAAGTTGTCAACATTATCTTCTGGTCGATCAGTCCCATTTTCAAATCTAGGTGATCAGCTTGAAATGGTCCTAAAGTTAATTAAACTGAGGGACGTTCGGGAAATCAATAGAGATGTCTTCGCGATCAACATAGGTTAGTTTGGCCTTGTGTTGGTAAATTTATTGTTGTATCTATTTTGTTGAATTGATAAATGTTTTTTTGTTTTTATGTTGTGTTCATTGCAGGGGGGTTTGACCAACACAATAGCTTGAGATCAATTTTAGACCCCATGTTTGCAGAAATTGATTTGGCATTGGGAAGTTTTCGAAATGCAGCTAAGGAAGGGAATTTGTGGGATAAAGTTACACTCGTCATAAGCTCAGAGTTTGGAAGAACCATGACACCTAATGCATCTGGAGGTAAGATTATTTTCATTCCAGTTGTTGTTGGCTTGAAATATTTTCTGCTTTAATTTTGAGTTTTTTCCTCTGTATTTTTCACTACATGAAGGCACTGATCATGGATGGGGGTAAGATAGCATTATTACGTGTAAATTGATATCCTTTCCTCTTGCCACAAAAAGAATCGCGGCTTACTTTAAATCATTTTTTCTTGCATTTCATTGATGGTTTTAGTGGCAACTATCTCATGATGGGAGGTCAAGTCAAGGGAGGAAGAATATTGGGGAAACATCCAGACACATATGATCCTGAGGACTTGTACAATACAGGTCGCGGAGTTTGGATTCCCACCACGCCGAACGAGTAAGTGGCATCTCACAATGGATTTGTATACCAATGGATACATTTCAATGCTCAACTGTTCTCCTTTCGTTACACTTCTCCTTCAACAATAGAGCTATGTGGCACGGAGTGGCTCAATGGTTTGGAATAACCTCTGAATTGGCTCTGAATTACGTTCTTCCGAACATGAATAATTTTGGATGCCGAATTTACTCTGAAGGTAAACCAAATATTTATTTATAGTTCATCAACCTTTTGGTGTATCACATCAAACTGTATTTTTGACTGATCTTTGTGATTCTTGTGCTTTTTTATTTCACAGAGGATCTTTATGATGGAGGTGTAGCTAAAGTCTCAGGCTGTGGAGGCGATTCAATGACATTGTCACAAGTGTTCTACTTGACTGAGCCTCGACTTATGACTGGGGATGAGCAAAAGGCATTTTGCAGCAAGGTGACAGGTGGGAAATGTGTTATTGTTTGTGTTGCATATGGGTTTGATTGTAGCTTTGCACTTTCCCATAACTCAAGACACATATTTTCCTTTACACTTTCTCTATTTAGATGCTATAACGGGCATTTCTATTCGATGCGTTATATTATCACAAATTCTTGCTACTCGTGACACATCATCTCGAAGAAGCCTCAGTGAACAAGGGTTTACCCTTGATGTTGAGTATGAACTTTCAAGTAACGAGACAGGCGTGGTCGATATAATTGAGAACACACTCAACTCACCAGAATTCCAAGCAGAAGCTGTCACTGCAATAGACATGGAAGTCACCAGTAAGTTGTTGTTCCATCACTGTTTACATTTTTTTGATTTTTGCATGCCATATTATGGATCATCCGCACAAGTTAATATCTCACCGCTGAAAACTCAATACCATGTTGTGATGTGCACCAGTCAAGAACGCTACCACCATTAGTCAGCCTCCAGAAGATCCTGATCCTCCAGAAGATCCTGATCCTCCAGAAGATCCTGATCCTCCAGAAGATCCTGATCCTCCAGAAGGTCCTAACCCTGGTGTCGAGTCTATTCTTTCCAAGTACGATGGCAAGGACATTGGCTTTGATGATGTGAATGGTTGCATTGTTGAATCAGATACCAAGTTCATGTGCACTTTCACCAACCCAGTTGATGGTGCTATCTTATTTGCTGCTGTTGTTGCAGAGGGTGTGTGTACGGATGATAACTCGTCCACTGAAGTCAATTCAGCAACCTCAGGTGTCTATCAAGTTTCTGGCAAATCAAGTGTTGTTGTTGAAAAGAATATCAAAACTTTGTTTGATACCGAGGAGAAGAATACTGGTGATTACTCTGAGACTCTTCAATTTTGCATCCGTGCTGATATTCATGACGACCATGATCCCAATTTTGGAAGTGTTATGGCGAAGAAAATCAACTTCTCTGCCACAGTTATCTTTTCCAAGACTGGAGCTTTCACGATCAACTCAATTTCTACAAGCATTTTTACAGCGGGTAATGCAGCTGCAAATGGCGCCTTTAGTGCAAGTGTTCTAGCCTATCGATGTGATTCCGATGGTACAGATGCAACTTCTGATGGCGATGTTATAATTGGTTCCACTCTGAGCATATGCGTCTTCTCCAGTGACTCAAATGTCAATGTGGCTGTAACTGACCTTGTCTTAAAGGAAGGAACGAATTCACTCTCTACCCCCGTGGATATCGTCACTGGACCTAATTTTGTGACTGAAATCAAGCAAGTTGATTCAGTTGAAGGAAAACAGAATGTTCAAGTCGTGAGCACTCTGATGACTCCTGGAATCTTTGATTCTGCAGGAGGAAAAACTATTTCTGCATCAGGGTCTGTTAGTATCACATACACACGCCGTATGCTCAATAATGAAGAGAGTCCCGATCTTAAGGATGAGAAGACTTCTAGCTTCAATGTTGAATTTAACATTGTGAAGAATGACTTGCCTTTCATCGCGAAGAATGGCATGTCTTTCATCGCAACAAATAATGGAGATTATGGAGAAGATTTTGCTCAAGCTATTAAAACATCCGCTTTGGCTTTTGTTGCTGCGGGAGCCCTCATGCTGGTGTAAGGGACTACTACATTGCTTCACGTTATAGATGATTGATTTGTTTTAGATTACCATGTTTTCCGCCACAGTTTTGATTAGGCCAGAATAATGAATGTGATGCATGAGGACAGCAGGACTATGTAAAATATGAGAAATTATAGCGCGGACATTTGAGTGGCTCATAAAAATAAATATGTATCTGAAATTTGGTCATCAAAAAACAGGGTACATGAAACTAAGTAGTGCGCTGGTAGTGGGAACAGTGGGCACAGGGCAAAACAATGGAACAGGAAAATCTAGTACATGCAAATGTGGTTTATCGAACCTTTATTCTGTATCTACTCCTAATAATTAGCTCATTCCTTCTGCATGCAACAAATCTCTATTCCCTCTGCACAAAAACAAGGGGAATCAGCACATTCATTTTCTCAAAACATATCATCAATATCATGCCAAAAAATACCAAGACAAGAAACATATCCCATTTAAATAATAGTAGGTCGATTTATAGTATCTACTCTCTCAAATATCGATGGGACGATCCACCAGAGGCACCATAATTGCGGCCATATGCATCTTCCCTTTCTTGAACAAATTGATTCCGTTGCTGTTGTTGATATTGTTTTTCGTGATGGTGACATTGGGATGATGAATTCAAAGGGGTTGAATTACAACTGGCAGATCTATGATAGTAATTTCGCGCTGAATACTGTTGATGCTGCTGTTGTTGCGGTTGTTTTTGTTGTTGTTGGGGGTGCCCATCCCTAGAAGGGTGGTGATGTGAGCAAGGATGCCATTCTTGCATCATCTCAGTAGCACTACTGGCACCCTCAGGGGTGCTGCCATTATTTAAAACCCTACTTGGATTGGCACTACCAGCTGTATGTTGTTTGGAATTGTCATTGGGGTTGAGATTGAAAGTTGGGCCTAGATTTTGTGCTGTTTCTTGAGGCCGTGCACGTCGTCGATAAGTCTGAACACCAACCATTCGGTTGTCATTATTCTGCTGTGACTGGTGATGGTTGTGAGAAGATTTCATTACAAGGGTCCCTTTTTTCTTTCGTTGTTTGCTATTGGTGATTTGACCGCCTTGGACAGTATAAGGAGTAATAGTATTAACCCTTGAATCACCTCTATTACTTATATTGTCCATACTATCAACAAGGTCTTCTCCGCATAGAGGTGACATGTTGCTACGACGAGATGAAGTCTGTGTGTTATTCACTCGGCGGCTCTCAAGGAAAGTGTCTTGTGATGCATACCGCTTAATACATGGCCGGGTGGCGGATCTCATATGCAAATGTTGTGCTTGACGCTGCTGTTGAATACTGCGCAAAACATCATGAGCAGTGGTGATACTTCGAGGTGCAGCAATGCTAGGTGGATTGTTAATCCTGTGGCATTGTCGGACAAATTGCTGAAGACGTTTGATGTAGGCGGTGGGCATTTCCATTTCAATATTGTTGTGGCCGGCACCTCGTGCCCAGAATGGGACAGTCTTGGAGGAGTCGGGTAATGAGTTGAATAGAGATTCCCCATGATAGAATGGTACAATTTCATCATTATTCCCATGAATGACATACACAGGACACCTGCAGTAAAAGATCATTGAACCATATTGTAGGTGAGTTTCTTTTGTCATTCTCCCGTAACACACACATGGCAAAAAATATTCAAAACACTCTACTCCTAAACTCACGTGAAATCCTGGATTCTATCGACATTGGGAAATAAATCTCCAATAGTAGTGAATCCAACATCCAACACCACACGAATAACAGACAAGAAGGGACTATGAAGAACAACTCCTCCCGGTGCCACATCTTGACTCTTCAAATCTTGCTGCGATTGTAATGGCGGTGATCTATTACTACCATCCGCATTGGAGGTGATATCATCCCGCTGATCCTTCACCTGTCCACTGCCTTCACAACTGCCACTCTCATTACACAACTTTTGCGCCAACCAACAGGTTGGACCACTGCCCACACTTTTCCCATACAATAAAATGTTTTTTGGGTCAACCTTTTCAATTTCTACCAGATATTGGTAAGCGGCTTGAATGTCGTTGTAGCATTGACTTTCGGAGGGAGTGGGCGCCGTCCATGAATGGTTCGTTAGGAGGAGACGACGACGAGTCTTTGGGGAAAGGAGTTTCTTCTGTTTGGATGTGGCTGTATGTGTTTTTGGCGTCAACACTGCTGCGTTATCTGTGCCATTGATGTTGTCATTGGCGATAGAAGATGGCGATGGGAGTGGTTTTTGCATTTGGTGAGCACTGCCAGGAGTTTCCAGTAGATCTTGTTTTGGTCCGTCCCCATAATTGGCACAACCATGTGCTTCCGCTCCACAAGCGTTTGTAAAATAATCGCCAGCATCTTCATCCTCTTCATCTACGACATGGCCATTGTTAGACCAAGACAAGCAAGACGACTCTGTAGCATCATCATCATGGTCGTAACAATCATCCAGGCATTCATCGGTAGCTCCATCATCAACAAAATCAAATTCATCCCTGACTGTGGTGGTAATCTCTGTAGTAACGGTATTATCTTGTCCATCAATGCATTCCTTTGAACTGGTCGAACTCATCTTGTTTATGGGATGGATCATTGGAGCAACAAATATTTCTCTCCCCCATCCTACCTGTTGTTGATGATTGCCACTCTTTGAATTAGTATTCGCAGCATCATTATCGGTAATGGCATCCACCCACCCAACCAATCCATGCTTATCTCGATTAGGAATCTTGCTTGCATTCTTCCTTTCCTTCCATCTCATCAAATCGTCTCCAAACTCACGAAGGAATACACTGGCGTACACGACATCGGTACTGACTCCGTATCCGGAATAATCATAGCACAAGATATTAATTCCCAACAGCCTGGAAAGATCGGTGAGGAAATTGGCAATGAGACCTAAATCTTCGGCATTTCCGTGAGAGTAGAGCAATGTGCTGTTGCCATATTTCGAAGGATGGGGGTGAGTGATGTGCACAGCCGGTATGAAAGTTCCGCTGGAAGTGTAAATCCAAATGTATTTCACTTGAGGATGGGTGGAATAATTGGACACCGTGGAAGCTGACGCAGATCCTGATGCGGCGTTTCCTTGATTGTCATTGTTGGAGGAGGCGCCATCATTTTTATTGGGACCAAAGTACTTCAAATCATTGGGAGGAGAGGGCGGCTGGAATAGTATGCCGGAAATAAGTGCATTTCCCATGATGTTATGAAATCAACTTGTCAAATAGTAGCTCTCGACGGTCAATTGTCAACCGATTGGTGGCAAATGCAGCAGATTCGCGATTTTATTTCTTGAGCGCGATGGTTTAAATCGACTAGATAATGAGAGATCGGTGAATAATAATGAGCAGTTGGTGCAAGGAAGAGGGGAGAGGAGTAAAATATTACAGTCGGGGTAAATTCTGAAAATTGCTGGGACTATTTATCCCAAGTAGTAATAATGGTGGTTGGTTCTCAATTTAGGATCTAACCTGAATAACAAGTGAGAGGAGAATCTACTCAGTGAAATGTGAGCTGAAGGGCCGTTATTGAAATAATTGTCAGCGACGTTGGGCCGGATTTTTGATTTTGCCCCGTCTATTGGTCGCATTGAACTATGGCCTTCGGGTCAGTCAGGAATATGTAAGTGAGAAGAAGAGAGCGCGAGAGATAATAGATTCTCTTTCTGAATCAATTTCCAGGAACGTTAGACGTCCCACAATAGAGTACAATAAAACAAAAGTCCTCGCGATAGATGCGATAGATACGTAGTAGGCAGGGTGCGGTTGCGCTGGATCGAGTCTCTCATTCTGATTACATGATGGGCGTCTCCATCCAGAGAAAGTTCCAAATATCGGGAACAAGAAAGAAGATTTTCGAATCTTTGTGTCACACTCCTACGTAGAGTGAATATTTCATTTCTACATACATAAAAAATTTAAAACGTGATAGTATTTGGACGTTAAATTGAAACAATGGGTTCCGAAGTACAAAGATGATATTCAACCGACCATATAACGGATGTTAAAATGAGAACACACTCCTTTTCAGCGAATGTTCATAACTATGTTTTTAATATTTAATATTCCCATCACTGTTTCTGAGACATCTTGGTTGTCAAAGCATCTAGTACCTACAGCAACAACGATCTTATTGCAAATGAAGATCAGTGAATTTTGTACCACATTTTTGGTGGAGACAAATAATGTTTTCAAGCTCAGCTTATTTGGTACATCTTGCTGATTTCACACTAATGAAAGCTGCAAAAAAGTAATTTACCGACAGTTACATTTATAATTTTGACTTGGGAAAGAGTATTTATTTCTAGAGCTGCTTCCAAATAGTACTAAATCAAAACTTCTAAAACATTATTTCTCGCCCTCTTTAACAGTTATGAGTTTGAAATTAAATTGCAGATTAACAACTGTATACAAATTTTATATGAAACACATCAATATACTATGCATATGATGAGATCCTCAAATGCAATTTCGTATTGACAATAATAATAAATGAAGATGAAGATAAACTTGCTTAACAGTAATGCAAATGATTGCAGTAATTCAAAAAGAATGCCAAGATAATTTTTGTTCTGATTGATCTGCTGCTCATTCTACATCAATGCAGACATTCCTTCTACTAGAAATTGAAGCACCATATATTGTGTACTATAAGAAGGGATTCTATGGTAGAAGCATCTAATGTTGAGTTTCACACATCTGGGGGTGCCATGCATAGCATTCCCTATGTATCCACTACCCTTATCTCAATGATGTGTCTATATTAGAGAGGTGCTGGGACTGCACACCAGTTCTCAAACAAAAATAAAACTAAGACAAGAACACAAAGACAAAGTCACATCATACCCCCAATTCTGCATCTGATCCATGGAGAAGGAGGGCATATTGCAGAGGAGACATCAGGAAGCTCAGGGAACCAAAAACATGTAGCATCATATAGTAGACAATCCCATGCTGAATTTCATCACACAAGAGGACAGAAAGGAAGAGGTCATAATCATAAGAATGCAAAGCATGTTCCCACCACCACGTCAGAAAAAACTTTACGACCATATATGTATTAATTTTTATCGTCATGATTACAACCATGAGGCAAGCGGCGCCCCAAAATTATGGTCATAAAAAAACACAACATTTATCGTAGAATATTCTATTATGAGTGTGCTACGTAGCTCTACATCGTAGTCGTAAAT
>JALLAR010000282.1:0-22497 GCA_036939335.1 Conticribra guillardii
TGGTGCTCCAAACACACGCAGCCCCATAGTGATGCAAAGTAATTTTACACTGGTATGGGTTTCTGCTAGGTATCTAGTACAATCGCTACCATACCAGCGAGGTAGGTACGCACGATCGATAGCACGCTATCATACCTGTGTCGTGAGTCACTTAGGGTGACTCGTGACTCACTCAAGGATCTTGGAGATCATGGATCTTCGCCCAACAAAAAAATCTTTTTGGATCTTGCTTTCCCGATCTTTCCTTCTCGGACGGAGTGGTCTGCAAAAAAATCAGTGCAATTCCCCAGCTAGCACCCAGCACCTCCCAGCACTCATTAAATCCGAAATCGCCCGAACAATCACGAAAGCAACAAACATGCCCAAGGTACTCGTCCTCTCAACCAACGTCAGCGAACTCGCTGGAAAGCCCAACGGAACTTACTTCCCCGAACTCACCCACGCCACGGAAGCCCTTACTGCTAATGGAATCGATTTCGACATCGTATCGATCAAGGGAGGCAAAATTCCAGGATACGGAGAGGACGCAGACGATGTTACTAAAAAGTTGTTGGCCGATGCGGAATTCGTGGCAAAAATTGACGCCACGAAGAAGTTGTCGGATGTGAATGCGAGTGACTATGATGCTATTTTTTATCCTGGTGGATACGGTCTTTGTAAGTAGTATATAGTTGTAAATGAACACAGCAACGTCCCAGAAATAATGTTGCACAATACCCGATTGCTCTTTATTCACTCTTGTTTCGTTTTCCCTCCATCTCCCCTTTCAGTGTTTGACCTCACCAATGACGAACTAGCCCATAAGACAACCGCTTCGTTTTACGAGGCAGGCAAACCAGTTGCCGCAGTGTGTCACGGCCCTGCCGCCCTCGCCAAAATCAAACTATCGGATGGCACTGGTCTCGTTGACGGAAAGAATGTCACTGGCTTTACTCGCGAGGAGGAGGTCGTAATGGACACACTTTCTGCCATCCCATTTGTTTTGGAAGAGCTTATGATTCAAAATGGGGCAATTTACCAGAAGAAGGCGACGTGGAAGGAATTTGTTGTTACTGATGGTCTATTGATTACTGGACAGAATCCCGGTTCGGCTACAGGTGTTGGAAAGGCCTTGGCTGCTATGCTCAAGAAGTAAGGGAGTGGGAGATTTGAATATGTTCGTTACAGTTTATTTTCTCCTTTATGTGTTGGTTAAATAATTTGATGTGGATGAAGGAGGCTTTTAAATTTAACATAGCATTATTAGTAAAAACAAAGTTTCTTGGTTGTTCAGCGAATCATTTTGCAATAATTCAATTAGAAGGATCTTCGATTTGATGTGAGTACGAGGACATTCTCTGTTTAGTCCAATGTTAGGAGCCAACATAATATGGCCTCTTTATATAGATTCAAATGATAAGGAGGATTTGGCTTGCCATATTTCATCTAGAGCAGGATCAAAGTTTTGTAAGTGCTCTAGTATCTCTTTAAGAAATATTTTTTTCCAGCTATCACCCCTGTAAGTTTCCACAACTGCATGATCTAAAGATTGGGATGAATCCCAACTTGATAAAAACTCAAGATGATGGATTTTCTTCCTCGAATGCAAACAAACCATTATTTATGGCCTATTCCAAGTCCCACTAATTTTGGAACGATCTGTGACAATTCGATTGAGCTCATCCCTACGAACCGATCCCAACAAATCCGAACAATACCTCAAAATAGTTGTATGACAATCATCATCCTCCTCCATTGCCTGGATGACATATTCATATCCAAGTTCTTCATTGTTTCTCACTGCCTCCACGCCACTATTGTTACACAAAATGCCTGCACCTGTAGAAGAAGCATTCACCTGCCTCATTCTCCTCTCCACTGACAACTCATGCAAAATAATATCAATGACATGCATTGCTGTGCGTGCCCAAAGGGCAAAATGATGCAATACCTCCTTCTCTCCTCGCACTTGCAACTTGGCATGACGAATATTACTGTATCGAGGATAGGCACATTCATCGAGCAAATCTGACGTGTCCTGTGCAAAGGATGTGGGGTATTTGGATAAGGCGCGGTCGGTGATTTCGAGGAGGAGTTCCATGGCACGACGCTCGTTGTGAAGGTTGATGGGGTAGCGAATGTCGCGGCATGTACGCAGAGAGGTGGGCGAGGAGCCAGAAGATGCTGTTCCGGCGGAAGCTGAGAGACCAAAGAGACGTTGGGCCGCGGAACTGGAACCTCCATAAAATGGAGCGGAAGATGGATTATTCATCCTTCCCCCCCAGGTGATTTGATCCAATTCGGCAGAGTTACATGCTAACACCCTTAACATGCTGAAGAGAATGCGTGTATTTTCGTTGTTTGAGACGCAAACACGCACGCGCTTTACGGGATAAACAGTAGGTCGAGACAACATGGGAGAGGGATTGGAAGACGACGAGTGTGCTCCCCCGCCAACAGCACCGTTTGATGACGATGATGATGCAGCCGCAGCATCATTCATGGACGCCATGGTATCCATAATGGCAGCGGAAGAAGAAATAGCACCAGCCCTAGTAGTTGTCCCTGCCACAGCCGCCGCCAATGCTTGAAAGCTCGAACTAAAGCTCGCCCCCGAAGCACCGCCCGCACTTTCCAAACCCCCTCCGCCATAAAAGTGTGCCCCCGCATCTCCCCTCGTCCAAAATGCCAGTTTCTTCTCCCAACACTCCCGCTCCGCTCCGCTCAACCCCCCAATACCACCACCAACACCAATATTATTAAAACAAATATCCAATCCCAACTCCAAAGGAACCTCATTCGGACAAAACCCATCCACCTCCCGATTCTCCTCCACCGCAAATCCATAATTCAACAAAAACCTATGATTGCACTTCTGACCATACGAATCATACACCTGCTCCCCCATCCCGATCGTCTGCAACGTCGTAATCGTAAAACACTGACTCTCATCATCAAACGTCCACTTCGTCTCCCTGGGCCGATAATGATTCAGCATATCCGCATGCGGCACCAATGCCGACGTCCGATGCCCATTAATGAGCAACCCAAAGTTACGAGAGCAGACAATCATGCGCGCCCATTGAAATTCCTCGAGGGTGGCCAATTCCATAAATTCGGGGGCTATTTGACAAATGGCGGCGTAGTCTTCATTGATGGCCTCGATGCGATCGGCAATTTGAATGCACAGGTGCGATCCTTGGAGGTGCGCCAATTCATCCTCCGTCCAGAATATGGGCATGTTGCGCAATTTTTTCGGTAAAATGTCATAGTAGGGGGCGAAGAAGGAGCGTTTGCCATTGATTTTTTTATCCCAGAGGAGGTAAATCATGAGAAAAATGTGTTTGGGGGCGTCGAGTTCGAGGTCGGAGGTGAGGATTTTGCGTCCAATGGGTGTGGATTGGCCCATTTCGACAGTGATGAGGCAGGATTTGGGAATGGCGACGACGGTGGTTTGGGGGGCGATGGTGGTGAGAGCGTGGACTCCTCGCATTTCTTTGGATCCATCGTCTTTTTCTTTCTTGGGTTTGGAGATACTTTTGTTGGAGGAAGAGCGAGTGTGGTTGTTGTTGTGGTTTGTGGTACTGTGGCGATGATTGTTGAGAGTGTTATTATTATTGTTGCTGTTGCTGTTGCTGTTGCTGCTGTTGCTATTGTCGAGGGACATCATGGCAACCCCTTCTTCTTCATTGTCAATGTCAATGGTGGCACCTCCATCCTTCTTTTCTTCATTGACATCATCTTCTTCACTCGATACATCATTGGCATTGTCTCCCAAATCGTCATCATCGCTGTCATCATCATCGTCACTATCATAACTGCCATCGCTCTCCTCCCCTCCTCCACCTCTCTTATCCTTCCTCCTCTTTTTTTTGGAAGTGTTGTATTTTCTCAATTCCAGCAGTGGAAATTGAGCTCCATTGTCTCGTAGCCATTGTTCAAATATTTGGAATTTATCCGCATCGGGCAATTTGTTAGTGGTGGTGGTGTCGGCCATGGTTGGTTCAATACTAGAGTATATTCTTGTGTGGATTGATTGGTATTATTATTTTTTCTTCTTTTCTTTTTTACTCAAGTGTGCCGTACACTGCGCACACGATACGGTCTGGTCGTGTGGAATTAATCAGCCGACGTTATAAGTATTATTGTTTCTCCGTTTTTCGATGGAAACACCGAGAATGTAATGATGGTGCTAGATAAACAAGGAAGCAGAAACAACAAAACCCGCGGAGTCCTTGCTGATTTGCTATATGTGGAGGTAGCCAAAGCAAGCCGGGGGGCGTCGTCGGTAGGTACTAGTAGATGATCGATACCCAATGCGTGGCGTCTCAATCTATTGCAATCTACCAAGTCAGTCCCACAAAAAATGAAACAGTGCAATAAATAATAACGATTGAAAGAGGCCGCAAAAACAATAATAGCAGCAAGGAGAATACCTAAATAGAAGTAGTATGAGTTGCGTTTGAGTTGTTATTGTTGTTGTTGGTTGTTGGCTGTTGGCGCAGCGATCGAGGTCGGTCGGTGAGGGGCGGGCTCGCTGGTCGATCTGCCTTTTTGTGGGATTGAAAAAAAATACTTTTAGACAATGCGTAAAAGATGTGGGGACAAAATCATTTTTTGGCAAATGGGAGTCTGTGGGAGATGAAGATGGGAGTGCATATTGCATATTCGCTGATTTTTTATATTCTACTTTTCGTTCGGCAACGTAGGAATCTTTATCTTTCTACTAACTTCATGTCGAGCCTCAGATTATTTTTTCCCTCCTCCACGCCCTCCACACAAAAAATCATTCAGCTGACGCCAAACGCAAGAGCCATCATCATTCGCTACATACGATTTCTATTCCACCACAACCACAAAACCACATAAAACACCATAATAAAACGCATTCGCTCAATTCAACTGATTCAACCATAATCATCAACTATTATTTACTACAATCACGACGTATCGTACAACAAAATAATTACCATGGCAAAATCACTGCCAATACTCGCTCTCATACTAGCAGTCACAACCATTGGCTCCGCATCCGCATTCGTTCCACCAGCCCCCAAAGCAGCTCCTCAACCGCTCCGGTCATTATCGTCGTTTGTTTCTGCTTCCCCCTCGTCCATCCTCCGCCGTCCATCACCCCCTCCCACCCGCCTCGCCACCAACACCCGCGCTAATACCGGCACCGCCCTCCACTCCCTCTTCGGCCTGGGCCTCCCCGAAATCGGCATAGTCCTCCTCGCCGGCCTCCTCGTCATGGGCCCCTCCAAGCTCGTCTCCGCCGCCAAAGACGCCGGAACCATCGCCGGCAAGACGGCCTCCGGTCTCGAGGACAACCTGGGCGAGTACGGCGAGGGTTTGAAGAGGATTCCGGAGGAGTTTGTCAAGGGCGTCGAGGAGGGGGAGGTGGAGGCGAGGAGTCGAAAGGCCAAGGTCATGGGAGAGGTGGGGAAGGCGGATGGCAATGATGACGAGTGAGGAGGTGTGTGCGACACGTGACATCATGTGACGTGTCGACATCACTCCATGGATGATGCATTGTCCCGAATGAGACTTTAACTTCTTCTCTTGAACCGAAAGGTGAGCCATTTCAATGGAGACCGTCCCTTGTCGTGTTTGAACCACGTCTTGCCCCCGCAGTGCCCGACCCAATCGTGCCCGGTCGTTCCTAATACCGAGCATTGTTTGGCGTCTTTTTTTTTATTCTCCTTCGCAGAAATGCGTCGGTCAATTTTATACAACATGGGCGGCGCCATATTACCTGCGTTTTTCGTAATGCAGTCGTTCTCAGACACTTTGCCCTTGTTCATCTCTGTGTGGGGCAGAGTCACAGATGTTCGGACATTTTTTATTTATTTTACAATTTTTCCTTTGCTTTTTAGTATGATGTGTGAAGATTTTTATATCATGAGCTATTAGTACTTTGTGACTTACAAACGCAATTTGCTTCTTTTCCGTTATTTTGTGGCTTCAAGAACCGGGATCCTACATACATCGAGATCAATGCTTCATTGTACCTCTGGCGTTCAACCAAAAAGAGCAGATTTCAACCAAGATTCCAACCGCAGGGCACCGTATCCCCCTCAGCGCAAACAATTGTGAGTAACTATACAAATGCTGTTGTTGTCATGCGCTGCCTATAATGGACCATCATCCCATGAATTAGTCAGGAGTATCGTTCTTTCTCCTTTTTTTTCTAAAAAAGAAAAAGTTCAATCAATAACGAACGCTCCGTTACATTCGTGGAAGAGTGAAACAAATCTCATCCCTGGGAAATATATTCTATATATTCCCCTGACAAATATCTTGGTTTTCAAGACTGTCGCCTTGGGATTTGTCTCGATGTTTTGACCCTGAGAGTTGATGTCATTCTGATATATATCATACTGTTACACTGCTTTTTGTGGTGTATTGGTTGTGTATGTCGTACTGTGTTTAAACATCTTAGTGGGTCGATGCACAATTTCAATGCATGTGGTTATTTTGTTGCATTTTTGAATGTGACTTTGAATAAATACTTGTCAATGAAACTCATATTTCGTTTGTGATTTATAGTATTTATAATTGCAGAAAAAATACACCACAAAGACCATTGGCGAGACCAAGGAATCCTATCCGCTGTGCCATTGAGAGCCCATCCTCCCAAATCAAGTTTATCATACTTCTCCAAGGTAAGGGTAAATCTTCCATTGCATGTACATGTATGAATTGTGAGAACAAACAACAAAAAAACGGGGTCCACACTCTGTGTCATTATTGCCATTTTTATAAAATGGTCCATGATTTGATTCAATTTTTCGGGCCCCTACAGTAACTGTTTGTCGGAGCCGTCTATTGTGCCGTTTGATGCATGCCCCATTGAAAGTGCGTGTAGGCAAGCCTTGACTTTGTTCGAGGTACCGACTAAATTTTGTTATTTTATTGTTCTTCTTCGATTGTGGTTTTCTTTTCCACAGGTGATGGCTTATAATTGAATTATTTGCTAGGTAATTAATTTTTTTGATCAAAATTCAGCATGCAGAGAATAATCTCGATCACTTCAAAGATGGCGAATTGTCTGTGGCTTCCATGTGCAGTAAGTTAGACAGCAGAAAGCAGAAATCATTCGTATCCAGTCGCATTTCAAATTTTAAAATGTTCTTCAGTGTTTAGTAAATTTAAGCTAGGGATCAACACTAGTACTACTATTGCACTTTATTATTATGATGTCTACTACACTCAATTGAAAACAGACATGGATCAATACCAGCTAGAACACATCGTTGGAGTCCGCGGTAACATCAACGGTGGAATTTGCGTCATCAATGAAAAAGAAATTGCATACGCTGCAGCTCAACATGCTGTAATAAGGAATGTTGAGACACACTCTCAGCGTTTCATCGCAACGGGAGAAATCACATGCATGGCCCTCAGCCCATCACGCGATCTCATCGGCATCGCAGAGAAAGGAACAGGGAATGTTAAATGGTATGAATGTTCCACATTGCGCTGTAAGCGAAAAATGACGCACGAGTCTAGCTCGGATATTCTGCACATTTCGATATGCAGAGACTCGACGACATGTCTGATCCTCAGCGGGCAGCCGGACTATCTCCTCACAATGTGGAAGATGGAAAAGAATACAGCGACTGCATTTGCGTCTATGAATTTGGCAGCAACCATCAAGAAAGATGTATTGCGTGCAGATTTATGCCCAACGAATAGCACCCTGGTGAGCATTATAGGGAAGAAATTACTACGAATGTTTCATGTGACGAGTAAGAATACCAGTCGCCGATTCATACCCGTCACAGTGAATTCGAAGAGCGAGCCGCAGAATTATACAAGTCAGTGCTGGTTGTCGTCGGGAGATCTCATTGTTGGCGCCGAAAACGGTGAAATAATAGTCATTGATAGTGATAGAAACACGAACAAAGTAAGCATGCGAGCGGATCAACCTATTCATTCTATTCTAGAATGCCCAAAAGGTTTTGCTGTAGGCTGTGCTGGAGGGACATTGGTGCTTTATCAACAAACAAGCAAAAAAGGTGCTTACACACTTTCGAATACCATGAATCTCTGTAGCAATACGGTCATTTCAGGCATGGGGTTGATGAAAGTGCCAAGCCAAGCAGCATTGGTAATGTGTGTCACCGAAGAAAATTCAATAATCGCGGTACCTCTACTATCTCCTCAAGACAATGACAGCGGAGCAGCAGTAATAGTGCCGTCTCTGAACCATTCGCCTAGCAATTCAATTCATTCATTGGTCCCTGATGCTGGTGCTTTGGTCTTAGATGTCTGTGTTTGGAGACCTCTCATTGCAATCGGTGGTTATGATGATGGCACCGTTCGTCTTTACAATTATCAATCGCACGAGCTAGAACTAACTCATCGCTTTGACGACAACATTTGCGATCTCAGCTTCAGCCCTTGTGGCGATTATATATTGCTAAGCATGACAACAACCGTATGCCTTTGTTCAGTTCTGTCCAATAAACTTAATATTTCGTGGCAAGTGGAGCAGCTACCTCAATCTTGCCTGGTTAGATTTTCAAACGGTGGCGATAGATTTGCAATATGTCTTGGAACCATTGTTCAAGTTCACTGCGTTTTTACGAAGGAAAACATTTGTACACTGCGTGGTCACTCAAAATCCATTATTGACTTCAGCTTCTTAGGATACAAGGATATGCTTGTAACTATTGGTTCAGACGGCGTGGTGTGCCAGTGGGACATCAACAGGGGGCTGCCCAATTCGAGGTGCATTGATATTAATTCACCGGCTTATCTGGCTGGATGTGTGTCATGTTGTAACGAATACGCATACGTCATGAGTGCTGACTGTATGATCAAGAAAATTAACATAGAGGAAGGAACGATTGAATCCGAGTTCCAGTATGGCAATATTGTCAAAATAATGACACAATTACCTTCGGGCCAAATCGCACTATCTTTGGATGATGGTGTCGTTGAATTCATATCGTTCGAAAAAGATTGCCTTATAGTGCAGCGCTTTCTTCACAAAGGCAGAGTGACATCAATGCAATATTCCAAAGACGGCGCCAAGCGATTATTTTTCGCAGGAAAAGAGGGCCTTGTCAGCATGTATAAAACGAACAATGATGCGTTGGAAACTTTGTACCGACCTATAGATGGAATCACGATGGAATCTCGAGAAGAGTTTGAAGAGAAGGAAAGAACTATCTTGTCACTTGAAGATAAGATCAAGTCTCTGCATTCAGAGCACTTGTTGGCGGTAGAGTCTTTGAATATGAACCAAAATATTCTTCAGAGTAAAATACAATTGGAGTATGATCATAAATTGGCTTTAGCACAGAAAGATATGGGCGACGTTACGACAGAAGGAAATGATTTGATTGCCCAACATACATCGGATATGGAAATTATTGACAAACAGCATAAAATTCTCTTGGCAAACACCCGGGAGGAGTGCGAGGAAAAACTGAACAAGGAAAAAGCTAGCACAGAAGAATTTGAGAATAGGTGTAATGAAATGAAGGTAGAATTTGAGGCCATCATGGTTGAGCTAGAAAGTAGCAACTCCGAAATTCGTTCAACGGCGACTCGTATATTTCACGAACAAATGGCACACGAAAAGAAAAAGTGCGATGAAATCATGGAATGCATTCATGCGCTTCACCAACATTTAGAAATACAAGAGGAAAAGATGGAAGAAGATGCAGAAAGAGAAATGGCATTGATCACCTTCACCCACCACGCATTTATAAAAGATTTGAAGCGTAATAATCAATTACTACAACAGGAGAGATCCATTTTACAACAACGCCACAACGCTACTACAACAGATTTGAGGGAGCTGCAGGAACAAGTTGCGTCTCAGGAGGACAAACAAAATGATTACGAAGAAACCATAACTAAGTTGGACAATGCCATTGAGTCTGACCACGCAGAAATTGTCGAGCAAGATAACATCATACTTCAGAAGGAGCATGATATGAGTGCCTATTCACAGGCAAATCTTGAGGACGAGCAAATCAATGCTGATTTATTAGGAGAGAGAAGAAGAATAGAGGATGAAATAAAGCCATATGAAGAGGAAGTGAAGCAAGTGGAAATCAAACTAGAGCAGGTGTGTGATCAATTGAGAGAAGAAGAAAGCAAAACAACCAATCTGCGCGTTGAAATGGACAGGTTGAATCTCAAGCTGAATCAGACGAGGGCAGCGGCTAATTGTGCGGACAGACAACGCGATGAGAAGGAGCAGCTATTGATGGAATTGGAGAGCAGACTTTTTTCTGATTCCAAACCTCCGATCACTGAGGTGGATTGCCATCAATCTCTCAAAGCATCTCTTCGTACACTTTTTGACGAGTTTCTTGATGGCAAAAGTAGCCGAAAAACAACTTTCACCGCAAAATCAGCCAATGATAAGCTCAATTCTGTGACGAAGAAAATATCTTCCATGAAGAGGATGATGGAGCAAAAGAAACGTACGCATGAAAAAGAAATGAATCGCTTGCATAGAGAACATGCGGTTCTTAAAGAGGCAAGTATCTTAACGTGTTGTTGTCCTTTTTTACTTTAAAAATGTAAGGGCAAAGAGTCCTAACAATACTATTCATCCTATGATACTATGTTGTGTTCAATAGGAGATTGACGATGAAAGCTCAAAAAGAGACAAAGACCATCATCTGAATTCAGCTGTTGCAAAAGTAAGTAGTCCATACGTCAGCATACGTCAATGCTTTGTGTCCTCTCAATTCCTCGGTTTTGCGTGACTGTTTTACAGGCTACTCAGTTGACCAAGAATAATTTGATTGGCGCACAAAACAAGGTAATGGCTGATCTTGAACTTGATGTGCTATGTAATCAAAAAGAAAATGTAAGAAATCTATCAGATGATGTTGCATTAAATAGTAAATGAGTCTACTCTTGAGAAACGGTGGAGGTGTGTGTGACAAGATGTATCCCAGAAAATCAATGGTATACGGCGCCTCCACAAAATCTACAAAAGCAAATCATGACTCAATGTAAGGTACCATGCATGAGAATTGGCTGGCGGGAGTACAATTGACAATTATATTTGTTACCATGGCTGGCATATCGAATAATTTGAAGTCTATTTCATTATTAAATGAAATTGCAAATATTTATTTCTTTGGTTTGGTTTTAGTTGCTTCACTCTGTACATTGCAATTAATTTTTATTTATATAACTACCAAAATTCCGCTTGGCGTGTGATCAGTCCTACTCCCCACCTCCACATGTTGTGTTCGTCTCTGGGACACACATGGAGGAGCTTCCATGATCCGTATCAAATATTGGATTGAATCGAGGAGGCATCATCATATTCACACCATCGTATAGAGTGCCCGAGCCTGAAATTACTGGGACGGGCAAGACAATTTCAGGCTCACGAAGATCTTGTCTGCCAGAAGGTTTATCTTCAGATAGAGTGCTTGCTAATGGAGCTTGCTTAAGTTTCTTCGCCTGAACGGAAGCATGCAAACTGCTCTTGGTAGATGATGCTGGCTTCCTCTTCCTCGCCTTAACAAACAAAAACAACAGAAGAAGGAAGAGACATCCAACTGGGACAGCGATGCCAACAATCATACCAATGTTAAGTGTGCTCGCAGTGTTAAGTGTGCTTGCAGGGCATGACTCTGAAGGTACTGTGCCACCAATTTGACAACACGCACGATCTTGGTATTGACTCCCTAACATATCCACGTTATTCCACAAGTTAGTGGGATGATGATTTTTGTCTGGGCACTCCTCGGGAATAATTTCAATAGAGTTGTTCATGAGACTGTTAGTAGAGTTGCATGCATCGCACTTGGCATTTTCTCCTCTTAGAGCTTCAAGCTCACATGGACTTAGTACGATCTTAGGACAATAAGCCGTTGAAGCTGCAACAAACCTATTCAGCATTGTGAGAGAAGATGATTCTTCTCCAACGGCTTGTTCGAGTGCATACATGCGACTGTCAACAGCAACAACTCCAAGAAATTGATGATGATTCTCTTCAGAGCGATCAAAAACTGGTGCGGAGACAGTCGTGCCCATGTTGCCATCGGAAAAAAACCTGTATGGTTCTACCAACGCAGTAAAATTCCTATTGATATCTTCCCCTAGACCCAAAGCAAACATTTTGTAATAGGAACTCATTGCGCTTATGAGATCTCCTCCTCTGGCCCAGTCATCAATGTGATTCGAAATGCCATTAGTGCTACATGATATTTTTTTTGTCGTACTGGTATCTGCAGACATTCCAAAGCTGTAGGTGAAGACAGTGGCCATCCTTTCAAATTCAGAAGAAATGAAACCATTGCGTCTATTTACCAGGGAAATGACTTCATCGTCTCCAGGCCCCGATGTGATCATTCCATCCGTCATGAACAGAATTGCAATCTGACATCCACTAGTAGATTCGTTCTCCATTGATGTGCCAAGAACATTAAATGCCACATCAAACGCATCATAGAAGTTCGTTCCACCATCAGGTACAAGTCCATTAATAGCGTCAATGATACGCTTCTTATTTTCAATGGTTGCACGAATTAGCTCTGAACCTCCTCCGACAACAGATGCCTGATCAGAAAAAGATACGACAGCAAAACTATCACCCACAGTAAGAGTCTCAACAACAGTTATTGCAGCATCCTGAGCCATGCGAAATTGCTCCTCATAGTAGCCCATACTTCCACTCGTATCAATTACCAAAACTACGTCCTTGGGTCCACTGGATGCTGCAACAAACCAAGGCCGGCGGCGATGATCGTATTCTCCGCACTTCTCATGATGCGCGGCTGGAATCCTACGAAAGAGGCCATTGTGGGCACCGAAATAACGCCAACTAGGTTGCACATTGTACGCTGCCCAATACTGTTTATCCTTTTCGTATTGTTCGATCATGAATGGTTCCGCAAGCCGAGAGTAACATGCGCTTTCAATGATTTCTGGATCAATTGGATTATCCATTGGCCCCTGCGCAAGGGCGGAAGGGATACTGACTGTTGATGTGCTAGTGTCCCATAGGGCTTTATATTGTCGGATATAATGTAGATACAATAGAACAAAAAGAATTCATCGACATGAAATAGTTTCTACAATGATAGATTACAACAATAATAACCTAATGTATTCGTTCAACTCACCATTGCAGGATTGACCATCTCCGCAGGCAGAAATAACAAGTTCATCCGCTTTCATACATTGCTGCTGCGGAAACGTTGAGCTACAGCTATTGTAATTATTATAAGCACAATTCTCGAGGGTAGACGCGTCACACCGAGAACTATACACACGTTCAACTTCATCGCGAAAGAGAAGCACATCCTTCTTCATCTTTTCTAAAATATCCTGGAATTGTGCCTCCTTGCCGAGGCCGGAGGCGGACGCCTCTAATCGCTCGGCCGCATGGGCAAAATGGATGCTCCCGTCGCGCGAGACATGGAGTGACGATATGGCCAATGGGAGAATGATGTAAATTCTCATTGTGTTTGGATTGGATAAGTAAGTACTTAATGGGTTGTTCGGTATGAAGTGGAACGTCATAAGGTGTGCATGTGGGGGCAACGGGTCAACAATAAGTATGGCGATAGTTTTGACGAGCTACCATAGATAGAAGCCGTGTTTTTTTTTGTCGCAATGCCTGCGTTCATTTTGAATTTGAAACAATGTCGGCGCAATCAAACGAAATAAAAAACATTGATGGTGCACGACTCATTCGGACAAAACTGTCAGAATTTGAAAATTGAAAATGGCCGAAAGTTCACAAAATTTTTACTCCGCTCTGCTTTTTTAATGCGTCGCTTTCGCCGACTCTCTTCCTTGCTTGGAGAACAAAACGATCTCATCATGAGAACAAAACAATCGCCCGCATCACAAGAACGAAACTGTACTAGGTAGCTGATTGTAGATACCATAGGATATCATACACCATACATGTAAAAAAATTGATGACAATACTACTTGTACATAGGTAGATACATGTAGTAGTATTTTGTGCTCTAGAGAGTATCGTAATATGGTAAGAAAAAAAATCGCGCGTCGGCGGCAACTAATGTCGGAAATCAAACGCGGCCCACTCCTACTATCACGGGCCTTGTGGCTTCGCTGCAAGACTCTGCAAAGAAATAGGGGCCCAACCTTGTTGTTTTTTGACCACACCAATAATCCATTTTGAGGGCTGGCATGCTTCAATTACATGACTGTCAACCATGCTATTTCGATGTGCTCCACTCTCAAATTATTGGCAGACCAATTTTGTGAGTTGGTTCACACCGATTGAAATTAAAACTTAAGCTCTCAACTCACTAGACAACAACTTTGTCTAGTCAAATATGAGCTTTTGTTATGGTTAAATCCCTCAAAGAGTACCTAATAAGAGAGCTATTTTATATTATTTTATACATAGTATTTTACCTGGTAGTTTACATATTTTTCACGCAAAACAACTACCACAAGCTCATCATCATCATCATCATCATCATCATCATCATCATCATCATCATCATCACAATTATTATTCCTGTCGTTTACCTCTCCTCTGATTAAATCTACACACCATGATCTTCTCCAACACCGCCATCACCCCCCTATCACCAGCGACATCAACATCATCCACCAAGACTTCACATGTGGGTTGTCTCAAAACACCCTTGCCGGCAACGAAAGGCAACATGAACGCTGCCATCATGACGATGATGAAGACAATGACGACAACAACCACAAAAGCGAAGGCGGCCATCATGATGACAATGAAGATGATGACAACAACCATGACAGCAAACGCTGCCATCATGATAACATCATATCAACTGGAACTGACGGACCCCCCATCCATCCTTTACATTTACATACGGTGTGGAGGTCCCTCAAATTCTGAAAACTTGAATGCATCTGCTGATGAACTCAACAACAACGTAGACTGCCCACATGTTGTGACAAAAGACTATGACGTTCTGCCTCTACCACAGCCACTACTTGCTGATGCTACAGAACCCCCTTCCTTTGATTCTTCCATTTCCAGAAGAGATAATATTCTCCCTGTAAATGAGAACATTTCTAAAAATGATTTGTCTTCTCCCATGAACAGCAATGATGTATGTGCTCCAACAACCATTGACAACATTATTGATTATTGAAACAAACAAACAAACAAATAATCTTGGATGTGTTGCAAGACTTGTGGGGGGTTAAAGGGAGGGATTTTCAGGTCGAAGCCATCAATCAGCTACCTCTACCTTGTGCGAAAGACAAGAGAAGGTAAATCTGCAGTTCCATTAACTGTTGCATACCTCCAACGTGGAATTGTTCTTATGTTGGTTCCTCTCATTGGCATTGGTCTTGGCAGCGATCAGGTTTCTAAGTTGTCTTCGATTTCAAACCAAATTGAGGCAGACCATTTGGATGAACATAAGTATGACGACATGATTAAACTCAAGTATTGCCTCATTGGCATGGGTGAAGAGGAAGTGAAAGTGAATAATACAGCACCATACTGCTATTTTGTTCTCCCCAGTCATTGTCAAATCAATCAAAATGGTCCTTTGTGATTAACGATCTTTCATTTGCATTGATGAAGCTCACACGGTCAAAATGTGCGGTTGTAGTTTTCGTCCCCAATTTTTGGAAGCAGTGTTCACTCTTTCCAACTATCTACATGATGATCACCGTATTCCCTTACTTGCAATGTGTGCTACTTTGTGGAAGGATGATCAAGAAGCATCATCACAGTGTCTCAATATTACCCAACATGCTGTTCTATGGGGTGACATGTCGTTGCGACGTTCTATCATGTTCAGTGTAAAGTTTGAAGGGGATCCGGGTAAGTCTATCAAGGTTGCGCTGGTGTATGCATATCTAATGTATCCATAACACAAAACTTTGATATACACAAACTCAGATATTTTCTCAAACAATGATCAATGATAAGAATGCTGACTGCTCATTGCGATAGCACCAATGCCAACATTGGGGATTATGAGCCAATGATAGATATTTTCAATGCAGTTGATGGGCTCATTGATATCATGAATACAACTTCTTTCAAGAATGGTAAGCACACACAAGTATGGCATGTAAATTCACCTTTGTGCATCCACATATTTTTGAATTATTTGCAATCTTGAGACTGTTTGAGGAGTGGAAGGAGGAAGCTTGCAGTGGCAGCTTTAACGAGAAGTATATCACCAAATACACCTACGAAGATCTCGTATGGATGGTTTTTGGATTAGCAGGAGTTGCATGTTGCTATTTGGATGTTGATGGATAAAAAAATGCATCAAGAATGCAGCGGCACTGATAATATTTGTGAGCTTGTTTTTGCAATGATTCACAACCAAACACAAATCCCACTCTCCAACATTGCAATGAAGCCACATCTGAATTTGTAAGCCTGCCAAAGAGTAACTTATTATTTACAAATAAGCTAGTCGGCAGAATGCTGCTGGAGCTCAAGTTTCTCATGATGAATATCTTGCACCGTTGCCAAAAAACTAAAGTCTGAGAAAAATAATTTAGTTCATGCATAATAATACAATTTATAGTCTTTATCTTCGTTACGATGATTTTCCTCAATAACTTCAGAAGTAGCATTTTTTTAAGTATTCAAGTCTTGCTCACTGCAATCATTCAATGATTACACAGTTCTAAGCATCTCCTTGTGATTATTTATATCTTCTGCTGTTGCAACATTTGATTTCTTCTTTTTCAGTTTATTTGATTTGTTTTTATTTTTCAATTTACTCTTCCCCATCAATTTTGCAGTGAGTGTAGGTTGGAGTGCAACAGTAGATCCTTTATACATATTCCCATTAAATTGCAGTGAAATATACTTTGATCTGGTATGAGCAAAGACCTTTAGCAAAAACTCCAAAACTGAATGAATAGCATCAGAGGAGAAGCTGTGATGCTTTTCGACCAATAGAGAAAAGACTTCTTTAGCTTGCAAATTGTGTGAGATTGCATCAATTATTTCTCTTGTCAGTTTTCCACCACGGAAAATAAAATTGTCCGATGTTGCAGTTGTTGCATATATTTGCTCAATCATACCAAAAAAGCAGTATATCACAATCCACCAAATGCAAGACAAGCTTCAACAAGCAAAGTTAGGAGTTCTTCCCAGAGCAACTAAACTTTTGCAGGATTATTGTTGGGTTTAATAAAGTGGCGACAAAAATGTTCCATACAACGCCTAATTTCACCCCTTTTGCTCCTCCTTTTTGCATCATTTTCCAATTTGTTGCTGAGAAATCCAATCACGTAATATGCATGCTCTGCAATTGTTTCATCATCAAATAATTCATCATAGCTTAGCAAAATCAATGCAGAAACAAGGCTTTCTACCTGCAAGTGAATTGGCAGGTTCATTTTTCCCACAATATGTCTTTATTTGTGAATTAAACTCTTCCAAAAACTCCCTTGGTTGTAACTTCACTATTGTTTAGTAAATTCCCGAGTTACGACTTAATTTTTACTGACGTACATTATTTCATTTATATAAACATTTTAATTTTAAGAATGGTCTTGTAAATAATAGCATTAGAATAGAGTAATTATTAAACGCATTGCTAGCCGGCCGGGTGGCTACAAAAACAAATCATTTTGGCATATTACTATTACCCCCCGCCCCCTCCTTTTGCATGTACAGTTGATTCTTGCTTGCGAGAGCGTGCAAAAGGGACTGGGGCCCGCCCATTGCCGGTGCCATTGCTGCCATAGCATGTGCTGCCCAGAAGGATATTCGGCATCATTGCCGTCGTCAAGCGTCCATTACCCATGACGGATGCATGACGGATCAGTACTATCTAGTTGCGTCAAATCTATTGTAACTGAAAATAATTATCCCTATTTATCTGATATTTTTAGAGAGTGAGGATGGTTAAGTAGATTATTGTATTATTTATTTAAAACTACACCTCCATTTGTGCGTAGGATCTAATAGTAACCTACGATACGTTAAAAAGATATAAATTTATCTGATATTTTTAGAGAGCGAGGATGGTTAAGTAGATTCTCGCATTATTTATTTAAAACTATACCTCCATTTGGGCGTAGGATCTAATAGTAACCTATGATACGTTAAAAAGATATAATTAATATATAGCGACCTCACATTTTGGATGTACCTGTCCACTTAAGATGGAAACCCATCATATGTTAGTATTCTTGATGTGTAATATTATTTGGCACGAGCATAATATTTTTGGCGTGAACCTTGGAAACTTGTCTTTTTATCTTTTCAGCTAACCTTAGGCTGAAAGGATAATAAATTAACATTTGCACTGAAAAACAAATAACAAAGGAAGAAGTATTGCCTACGAGAGGCATTATGTCAAAAAAGTGCTGCTTTTAGCATAGAACATACTAAAAACTACTTATTTTGGATAGGGGGGGGTCGGAGGAACTCCTCCAATTTCTTAGGAGCCCTGAGCGGGACTTCAGGGCACACCACTTTCCCCTGTGGAGTTGTTTGCACCCTGCAGTACTGATCAGCGGTCCTTAAAGGAGAGGGCTAAGCAGGCTGTGTAGCCTGCATGCGAGCATTTTTTTTTGACTGAAAATAACTTTCGAACGGCTAAGCAAACATAGGAACTTGGTACCAATGAATTGCAGCCCTTTTCAAGGGCTACAAAAATTGTGTGCAACTTATTTAAATCGGACCATGGTAACATGTGCTGCAAGTCGGTCGAAGCCAGATCATTTTTTTTGTGGGAATATTTTTTTTGTAGTATCATACCTAGGTACGATAGGTACAATAATTACCTTCACGTGCTTATTGTACGTGATTTAACACCACACACTAAATACTAAGTGACTGTCACACATGAAAAATAAAAAAAGTGTGATGTATGTACCTAACTAATATCAGTCTTAACTAATGCGTGTATGTCATTGATACTATTTATGCATGTACAGGCTAAAAAATTAATCACAATCAAATCTAAAAGGACCAAATAGCCACAATCCTGTTAAAATATACATGAGATATTAAAATTAAAAAATTCTTAATAAATTACTGGATTATGGTAGACATGTTTTTTTTGTCTTTTTTCCCACCTAGGCAGAGCATCAGCAACAAGGCTGTAAAAGTATTGTAAATACTTTGTCCAAATAGTATGGGAATTTGATCAAGCAAGATCAATTGCATGCTGAGTCACGTGTCAATCAAAGGGGGCGTCAATATAACTATTGGCCATAGAGGGTGTTCAGCAGCAGCAAGAACATTAGTCATGGAGGCACACCAGCTTTATCTATTTTCAGTTGGACCAGAACCCAGTGCATCAAAGTCAACAGTCAGCAGAAGGGAGCGATCACACTCAAGCTCAAGAAGTTTTTTGGGTTTAATAGTGAGTAGATGATGAATCTCAGCATAGATGGCTTTGTGCTCAGTAGTCGTGCAGCCATCAAGTGCTGTGCGCAATGGGCAGAGGCATTGAGGTATAGCCATTGTTGATGTGTGGTTAGCATTATGAGTCATTCAATCAGACCAACATACCTAGAATCAACAGTGATGCAAATGTGCTGGCAGAGTAGGTAGTCACATGATGGTCCACCATCAACTTGGGGATACGGCCAATTAAAAAGTTGTCCACACCCAATAGATCAGTGACATGAGCAATGTCATGACCAATTCGTAATCTTCAACAACATATTCTGATATTAATCAGTGTCCCTGATGGCTCAAGTAAGTATATATCAAATGCATGCAGTCGGGGTCAATATAATTATCTTGTAGCCATTCGTATAGGTCATCAACTGACTCCACAAAGCAGGCCTATGTTGCAAATAACTGTAAACTAAATTCCTTACTGAGGTTGAAATAGAAAGTATTTTTTTATTTTACAGCAATAGCACTAACTTTAAATTACTGGCTGGAAATTACTGAAATGTCAGTTAAAATACAATAACTGCTCCCTCAGTCATTTAAAATAAAGTAATTACTTGAAATTACTGCTTGAAAATTACTTAACTGTATCATGTACTATTTAGTGAGGGCACAATAATCTACAATGACACTTTCAATAACAATGAGAACAACAATGATAATAACAATAATTCTATTTTGGAGCCAACAAAATGTGTTATTTTCATTGCAATTTCAACAAATCGCTGGTGTTATTTAGGATGTTGTGGTCTGTCACCAGTCATGAGTCACCACAGACAATGACTTAATTTCAGTTATAACTGAACCCTTCCTTTTCAACTCAGTTAAGATTTTTTGTGTGTAACTGTGGAAAATCCAGTAGTTTTGAGTAAAAACTGAATGTCATTTGCAACATAGAAGGAGGCAATGCAGCCAGTATTGGATGATGTGTTTGGTATCTTCATTCCAGCAACCACAACTTGGACAGATAGCCTGCAACTCCGGACAGTTACATGCCAAAGAGTTGGAGAGGAAGTACTTCTTTGTAATTTTTTAACAGCATCGTCTTATTTTTAAATTCTGGTAAAATTGGAAGCTTAGAACTTGGCCAATGACAAGGTCAGCAAAAACATTCAGCCATGATACCAAGTTTGGGTTTGGTGGGATGTAAAGATAGATATTGAGTTTTCTTCAATTCCAATTTTCAAATATATATATATAATCCAGAGTCGTGTGGCAGTAGGAAGTTATCTAATGCATTCCATGAAAAATAGTCAAACTGAGTTTGAAAGGTGATCTGGGTACAGCCATACTTCATGGGATATAGAGCCATATATTCCAAGAGCATCATCAATGTATATTTTGAGGAAGAAATAAAGACTATACTGACTTGAAATTTGTCTGATTCACAGTCGAGGGTTTTTAATAAAAAGTAGAAGTAGCTTAGTAAGTAAAACAGTATTAGACGCAGAAGCTCAAGCTTCTCTTCTAACAACCTTTAATTCTCTTTTAGTTTAAAACATGAGAACACAAACCTTTTCTCTCTCTAGAAAATGGGTGAAAACAGTTGGTATGCTTTTTTTGTTTTCTTGGCGCTGGACACACGCACAGAGACAGACATACAAACCTTCTTTCACATAACTTTTGCAAGCGAGCTGTTTTTTTTAATGGAGCTCAAACTTCTTCAAAGCTTGAATTCATATTTTTTTGTTTTTGGGGTTTTGAAAGAAAAATTCTGGACAAGTCACGCTTTATTTGAATTATTTTTGAAAAAAATCGCTTGTTAGCAGGTTTATTGATGGATGGATGCATGTTGCTCGAACATGATAGATTTTATAAGAGAAATAATACCTAGATCAGCAAAAGACTTCCATATAGTAGGTGACAATATTGAGAAACTAAATATGCAAGTATTAACTCAGTCAAATGCATTTAATGATTCGATCGATAAGATAATGAGTCCTAACAAATAACACTATCAATCTACGTGAAAGACAGTGGAAGTAGGGAAATTGGTTATGTTTAGATATTATTATAATTATTTTGCTATTCATCACATATTGCACAAATGCGTGTGTCAGCTAGCGTCTCCGTGAATTTTTCTTCACTCAAATAGTAATCGTTTTAGTTTGTTCATTTTGGAAGAATAAATATTTACTCAATCTTCTCGAAGGTAGATCCAAGCTCTGAAAGTTTTTTGTGTGACTTGGCATAGCTCTCGAAGAAGGCTTCCTTGCTATCACGGAACTTCTCGGCGTATACCTTGAATCCAGGATCCTCGAAAAGAACCCTGTCACTGGAAAGCTTAAGAAGCTCTTCATCAGTGGACGCATCAGGGATGGTTGTGAAGTAAGAGTTGTCAAAGATGAGCCAGTTCTCGACCCATGGGGATCCTCCGGGGGTGTATTTGGCCTCCTTTCCGTCGGCACGCATCACCTTGCTTCCGTCGGTGAACTTGGTTTTCTCAGCTCCAAGTCCAGACCTGTCAGCATAGGCACGTCCGAAGGTGTGTGCACCGGAAAGAGCGACAATATCTTCGTCTCCGAGTCCCATACGGTAGAAAACCTTGCGAAGATGCCATGCGACGGATTCGTCCTTGGTGGAGGCGGTTCCACTGGTTCCTCCTAGTGTTCCCTCAGGACCGGCCTCAGCATCGGGAAGGTTTCCCTCAGGAGCGCATTGCTCGGGAGAAGTGGCATCAACACGTCCGTACTTCATGTCAATTACGGGACCTCCGGCCAATTCAATGGATTTGGCAGAAGCCATTTGGAAGATATCGGCATAGGAGACATCGGGGTACTTCTCCTTGACGGGCTCAAGAAGCTTGACGGCTCCAGCAAGTCCGGCGTTGGCACCGTGGTTGATTTCGGGGTCGAAACGGATGGATCCGACGGCTCCGCCTCCACTGGGGTTGCTGACATCGTGGGTTCCAGAGTCGTGCCACGCAAGACGGACGAAGACGGGTCCACAGTTCTTTTCGTTGACGATATCCTCAATCATCCAGTTGGCGCCATCAAGGTCGGCTTGCTTGACCTGAAGGGAGGTGGTGGGGCGTCCGGCATTGAGGGGGGCCGTGAAGGCGGAAGCAGAGGCGAGGAGGAGGGAGAAACAGGCGAACTTCATTTTGATGGTGTAGTATGTGTGATAGTTTATTGACAAAGAATAAAAATATGAGAGTGACGAAACAA
>JALLAR010000283.1:0-17906 GCA_036939335.1 Conticribra guillardii
AAATTACAGAAATTAAAGATTATTGGAAGAGAAGCTTGAGCTGCTGCGTCTAATTGTTTAAGCCCGCGCGCGCCGCGTTCCCTGATCCAGACAGCGCGAGCAAACGAGGCGCATAAAAAATAATACTCCTATGTAATATGTATTGTAGAGGACGACAACATGATTATGTTGTATCATCATCACTCTCTGCTCTTTTGAACAACGACGCAAATAATAATATTATCTGCTCTAAACAATATCATCCACCGAGCGAATTGACGTCAATTCTCACCACCAAAATCAATCAGTAGGATGAATCCAATCTACCTGAAACGAAAGAAACAAGAATCGTCAAGACCAAGCTCATGGTCAACGTCGACCATCACAATGGCAATGACGGCAGTGTTTATGAACTGTTTAGTCTACTGGGCATGTTGTGCTGCATTAATTCCGGCTACAGCTGCAAATGCGACAAATAATTATTTGTTCTCAAATGCTATAGTCTATCATGGTCACATGGCAAAATCAGCGGAAAGAAGAAAGGGCTGTGGATATCGTGGCACTGCGGTTGCCTTTGTTCATTTTCAGCAACAAAACAATAGTCATGACAGAATTCGGTCCTCTGTGAAACCCAGCAATTCAATACATTATTCAGCTGAAACGTCGAAAGGCATTGATGAACAACAAAAACACGAACAGTGGTGCTACAACAAACACACAGTTTTAATTGATACGTCTTTATCGAATTCGTGTCAAGACGACAACATTGGTTCCATAGACCCGATCGGCAGTTCACTGTCGCCATTAAAGCATTTAAAATCATCAGTTTCTCTGGCAAAAGAATCATTGAATGAAGCAAAATGCAAAAAAAAGAGTCACATTCAAATTATGGCTATTTTCCTACATAGGGTAACTGCTCGCATCCAACAAATTAAAACTACCTTGAGAAATTTTCAATTAATGATTCACAACATCATTCCACGAGCAAGAATTCTAAGCATGTTACAGTATGTACCAACTCACGGGAATGCATTGACAAGTCTATTGTCTCCATTCTTACTTTCATTTGTGTTATTCTTCTCCAACCCTGCGACATCTCACGCATCCTCCAAATACTCAAATAGTGATCCGTACATGTCCACTATCCACACCCCACCCAAACGAAAAACAATTTCTATTCAAGCTCGACCATCTCAGCCATATTCCACCACCAGAACTAGTTCCTACCCAACATCCACAAGAACAAAAAGAAGGGGCACTATTGCAAGTAAACGAATGCATCAAAAGAGTCAAAGGCAAATTGAAAATGCCAAACGATTATCCTTTCTAATTGTGGGGGCAACCTTTGCTGGAACGTCGTATCGTGCTAAACGCATCGGTGGCGGAGGTGGTAATAAGAGCAATGTGCGTCGAGGGCGCCGTATCCGGAACACGTCACCTTTTGGGATAATTCGAAATCTGTCTCTGCTTGGCAATGGTGTTTCGGTAATTCGGGTCAGAATAGCATTTGAGTTCAAAAAATCAACTATGATTGATGCCAGACGTCTGTTAGGTGAATTGGATAAGGAGGCTCATTTTCTTCAGAATACGATAGGTGTTAGGGAGAGGGTGATGGGGAATAATTTATCTAATGGTAAGTGCATGCGTGTGGATACTGGATTTGTATACTTCCGGGATACAATGATAGATCCTATGAAAGAAGCTGGCGCAATCAAGATGATTTTAACATTATCGTATTTCGTTTCCAACACATTATTTGCTTCTTAAATCATACACTACTACGGGGCAGTTGCATCAATCCTTCTCAAATACGAACCTGCCATTTGTCACGGGTCCATTGACTCCATTCGTGCTCCCTTCATCGAAGAAGCAGTGCGTGAATATCGACGAATTGTGACAGCTGAACGTAAAGTGTATACTCAACAACTTAAAAGCGATACAAATACCCAAATCAACACTAGCAATGACACATCTAAACCATACATCTTGACAACAGTCCTACTTGCTATCAAAGGCGATCATACCACTATTTCACTACCCTTTGGCCTATCACAACGACGAGATATGTGTAAGGCACTGTCACGAATTGGAACAGATGCCACAATGGAAGATTGTTTGGTAGGTTCGGAGGTGCTGAGTATGCCAAACAAACAAGTTTTCAATATTGACACAACAAGTACTAGTATTGGGCGGGTTGGTCTTCTTTCAGAGAAAGAAATTCTGGACGCCTTTCCTGATTTGACGCGCCTGTCATAGAATCAAGTGCTACGATCCGCCAATAACATTTTTTCTAGATATTTTGCCTTTATTTTAAAATGCGATTAGTGTGTTTCTGATATATTTATGAAATGTACTACCATGTTTAACAAAATAAATCATAGATTAAGAGAGTCGTACTACATGAAACGACTCAGCAGTTCTTTCCTCTTCTTCTCCAACAGTACCTGCGCCACAACTTCCTGTGATGGCACTGCCACATGAGCTGCAATCCCATTTTCTACTCCATCTGCAAATATGCCTTCATCAGAACTCTCATCGCTTTCTGCCCCCGCATTAATATTTTGTTGCTTTTGGAGTTCCCGATATTCTTCTTGGACACTCTTCAACTTTTTCTGGTTTTCCGATGCCATTTGACTCTCCAATTCCAACAGTACCCCATCTTCTTCATCCCTTAATCCATAATAATCTGGTGTAATATATTTATAAATATCACCTCTTTTCCGCTTGGTCATTTTCGCAGCATGTTTTGCAAACAATTCTTTCACCCCCGGCAAATCCTTGGCAGCTCCAAAGTAACGATATCCTCCACTTCCCTTCAATCCTAAACCCACCGCCAGCTGCGGATCTTCCACACCTCCACCCCCACTCCCCGTCCCCTCCTGTTCGGCCAACAACATGGCCTTCCTCTCCTCCCTATTATAATCCTTCCCACCCAACTCCTTGATCCTCCTATTCCAATGCCACTTCTCCCTACTCAATTTATTAATCCCATCATTCAAATCCCTAATCGCATGTTCGCCCAACCCCGGATTTTGAATTTTACGTATTCCCTCCGTCATTTCCCGAATGATTTGCTTACGGAAATGTTCACAATCCGCGAGATGTTCGCATTGAGAGGCGAGGTAGGGACGTTTTTGGAGGCGGGTGGCGCGGCGGGAGGCGAGGGAGGTGGGGTCGTCTTCGTCACGCATTTTGACCCACTTGTTGAGCATGGCTTGGGCTTTTTCTTCGGGGCGCGCCATGGTTGCAGTGTTTGTTTTAGTGTAAAGGGGGAGCGGTTAAATGGAAGATCAGTTTATTTTGATGTGGCCGGCGGTGAGAGGGATGCAAATGATGGTGTTGGTAGTCGGCAGAGAGATCTTATGAAGCGGATGATCATCTCTCATGGTTGGAACTTGGAACGGCAATAGAATCAAAATGAAGTTTCATTAAGTAGATAGGAGTACTTGAAACAAACTTATTATTTTAATTGAACTACTAATAGTTCCATAGTTCATTGCGTTTTTAGAAGTTTCATCCCTCATTCATCATTCATCAATCATCACAAAACAAATAATAATCAAACATCGCATCGCTCGCTCGACGCATTTTGTACGGTGAAAAGAGACGTCCACCATGATGATTAGCCATATGCTTGCCCGAACTGGCCTCAGAGCCACCGCTAGAACGATGCAGAGGTAAGCAAAGATAGTTATAAGCGATATGACATGTCCAATTCCCATCGCTATCAGCTTGACCGACCAGGCCCCCCTGCGACCGAGGAGGACAGACAACGAACAACGGTAGTCGGCGACGACTGACATCCGTCACTGTCTTGATTATTTCCATTGTTCTGTTGATGCTTTTCCTCGTTCAATTACTCAAACTCCTTGAAACCCTCCCAAACAATTATCCCCAATCAATTACCAGGAGGAACATGGCCGGAGGAGGGCTCACCGACAAAATGCACGTCCAAAAAAACAAGTTCGTCGAAGAATGGAACGGACGTCGCGAAATTACCGAGATGGCATTTACAGTAAACCCTGGTAACCTATTCGCAATTATCGTCATGGCGGTGGTCATCCCCTATGGTATCTATGATATGACAAGAACGGAGTTGTTGTCAAAGGGTGATCGCCGCTATTTGAAGAATGGGGTCGCATAAGCTAGAATTAATTTGATGGTGTAGAGATAGGGGATGGGGGCAGGTGGAGTTGTTAGTAGTTATCATACTAGGAATCATGGATGCATTTCCTGTGATTTGATGGACATCGTTACAAGTTAGATGCATGATTGGTGTTTGTCGTATTAGGTTCAGTATTGCAAACGAATGGGATTAATCTTGAAAACGAGTTTTGAGATGCTTACATTCTTCTCTTGAGGGATGGATTAAGTTATTAAACATCTTGTATTATTGAACATGATGTGCTCTATGATCTATGAGAAAAAGGCCGTATACAATCTAGATTCAAATGAAGATTTACCAATTCGAAAAGTGGGTGAATGAATTGAAGACATGCTAACTGTCAATTGATTCAAGATTTTGAGGGGAGTTCTCAAACTTGTGTCAAAAGGGGGGATTCAGCCTAGGGGGATAGTACTGCCCAAGCGAAACTTCAAACGAATAATGATTAGCGCAAAAAATCTTTTGTATAGAGTTTTTGTGATTTATGTAGGAACTATTCGCATCTCATGAGCAACATTATTTTATTGCTGCAAAATAACTATTTAGACATCAATGTTTTTATGGATTGAAATAATTGTCACGCAAATTCATCCAATAAATCATTTCTGATATTTTTACTGCATTTACTTCTTCATTGTTGGGCTAATTTTGGTATAAGATGTATATTTATGAATATATGTATCACACTGTGTATCCAAGGTACAAGTCATCATTTGCATATTCTGATCAAGAGGTATAAAATCTCCTTGTCCTTATTCCCTAGGTTGCTTATCATATGGGCCGCATCTTCTCTTTCCTGCATCCACCACATTGCCACACGAATTAATTCAATAATTCTTTCATTGTATTATTATTGCATTTACTTATTTATTGCTGGGCTAATTTCTTTGTCATAAGGTGAATATTTATGAATAAATATCACTCAGTGTATTCATGGTATGAGTCATCATTTGCATATTCTGATCAATTGGAATAAAACTCCTTATCCGCTTTCCCTCGGTTGCTACTCATATGGATCGCCTCTTCTCTTTCCTGCCTCCGTCACTATCCCTCTTGTCAGATTTGCGTTTCTTTTTCCTCGAACTCTTTTCATTCTCATTATTACCATTGGCCACTGCAGCTCCATTACCTCCAGTTGCCACGGCAACTGCTTCTTCAATGATCGAAAACTTCTTGAACACCATCCTCTTTTCCATCTCTTCTGTCGGCGGAATTATCTTCGCAAGAATAGACTCCGTTTCCTCCCGCGGTTCCGACACATACGCCATGACAGTCTTGAATGCATGTTCGAACACACGTTGGATCATTTGAATACGATATGCGCCTCCCCCGACATCTGCAGAAACATCCAATGGATTTTCCACTGCCAAGGATAATGGACGCTGGGGTTGCCAGAAAATTGGTTTTCTCTCCCGATCTCCCTTCGGAAAGTAATATCCATCAACACGAACAGAAATACCCGTCGTCACATAATTGAAATCCAATCCATACAATTCAAAAAAGTCAAGAAGTAGCGAACCCAAATTAAAATGACTTCCCACTGATGACATCCTGCCATCCCTCTTCAAATCCTCCCTTGCACGATGTTGTAAAAACGACACAATCATCAATTGTAACAAGTACGACCCGATCCCCCCAGTAAACGGCTTGTTGATTTCCCTAGACGCTAAAAAGTACTTGAGCACAAACGTCAGTGGACGTAACGGGGGCATAGAATCCATAAACCGATGCATCAATTCCGCGCTCTCCGGTCCACCAGGTTGGTTGAAACAGACGTCAATATCAATATTATACGGTGCAACCGTGAATTTGACGAGGGGAACGCGGGTTTGTTCAATGACTTCAAGGTAGGTCAGGTGCTCTGTATCATCATCATCATCATCATCATCATTTGTTATCATTTCTAACTCGCTACGAATGCCAAATTCACTACGGACTGCGTCAGCAAATGCATGGAGTGGGTTTGAGTAAACGTCAGTTAAATCCTCATCATCTTCCTCATCTTTTCCCTTCTCTGGTGGCTTTGAATCGTCCTTCCCATTTTTTGTCACATCATCATTATTTTTCTTATCGGCCTCTGGAAATCGAATAACAAAGTCAATATCTGAATTGGGGAGACAAAGCCCTGTAACTTGCGAACCAAAAGGAAGGACTTGGCACTGAAAATAAAATATAAGAATTATTAAAGTTAGTTGTTGCTCTAACAATAGCAATACAATAGAAAAATATACATAAATTATGGATAAAACAAAAAATCAATGAAATAAGCAAAATGTTGCACTAACCTTATCCTTCCCACCAAAAACCTTTTGAGCCAACTTAGTCACCCTCTCCACCATCACATCCCTGACCTTCAACTCCTCTTTTGTCGGTGCCATTAAAGACATGAATGATACTATTTCATTATGCAGTTTAATAAGCGGCGGTGGAGGTGGACGTTCATAGTATTGATTCCTGTTGTTGTTGATGTTGACATTTGAATTATATCCTCGACCTTGCTGCCGTGAGTTCGGCTGTTGTTGTTGTTGATATTGATTTTGACGCATTCCTTGTTGTTGTTGTTGTTGTGGAAATGAGTTGGTATTATCTAACCAAGGTATTGTCACTTTGTTGGCGATGTTTTTCCCATTGTTACCACCATTATTGTTCATTTGAGGTTGTGAAGTATTCCTCCTTTCGTAATTCCCAGCAGCACCATTTCCATTACTTTCAGAAATTAATTGATCGCGGACGGCATTGTCATCCGTGCCACCTCCATTGATATATTTACCATTTTTTGCGTCATTGTTTGTTCCACCATTGGCGACATTGTCGAAGGATAAATAGTCTTCGTCTAAAAAATCTTCGGTGACGTTATCATCATTGACTGGTGCGTTGTCACCATTGTCGCCGGCATTTTCGTCGTCGTCGGATCTTCCCATGGATGCTGATTGATCACTGCCGTTGCCTTTGTTTTTTTCTGATCCGGCCATCGCTATTTTGTTGAGATATGTTCTGGGACTGGGCTGGTGTTTCTCGTGGTTGAGGGTTGGTTCTGGCGATTGCCGCCGGCGTTTGCGTGCTATCTATGGTTGATCAAGCTACCTCTCTAGGTTTGATAAAAATAATATTGCAAAACCCGACCTCGCTCAACCTCACCATCAAGTTGTGATGGCCAGACCAGATGAGATGAAATATCGATGAAGAACAAAGTCAGTTTCTCAGTATTAATTCTACCTACTATCAAACATGTCGTAAACTTTTGGTATGTTTTCTCGTATGTGAAACAAATATGAGTTAGAAATCAAGTCGCGAGTCACGACGCAGGACTTTCATTTTTTCCAGAGAAGAATTTTGCGTGAAACGAACTCATAAAATTGACAACGAATGAATGAGGCAAACCTGCCACAACCATGGCAAAAGCGGTCGTCGTCTTACTACAAAATCACCAAAACACCACACTTATCATCGTCGAAACTTATAGAATTCTTCGTCGTTTTGTTCTCGGCACGATACATTGAAAGTGGATTGCGGAAAAAGAACTTGGGCCACCACTTCTTCTTGGAGTAGTAAAATCGTACGACACGACAGCAAACAATCAAAGTCCGATGCCAAAATGGAGCTTCCATTTGCAGTTTCAGATCATCAACCAACGTCATCGGCAGCATCATTAGCAATGATGAGCAGCAATGGTTCTGCATCTAAGCCATCGTCCATAAATCATGGCCCTTCGCCACACCCTTCCTATAATAATTCTTCTGTCTCACAGCAGCATCATCATCAGCAGCGGCAGACTTCTCTCCAACCAACAATGCAAACTAATACCACCCACAATCAAAGTGCAGTTGACAGTACCAGTAATAGCAGTAGTAGTGGGGGTGGAGGAGGAATCCTTTATAACAACTTGATTCCCGGCCATTATCGCTATGGAGCCTGTCCCCCAGCCCCTCCTCCTGGTCCTCTTTCAGCGTACAATTCGTCCTTGCAACAGAATCCGTCTTCATTTGCATCATTTACTAATGATAATCAAGCAATACATACACAATTGCAAAGGAATGCTAGGGCATCTTCGACTCATGGCCAATACAACAATACAATCAACACAGCTGCAAGTAGTAATAGTGGACAACAATACTCCCATCAGAATTCTCAACAAATGACAACACCAAATATGCAAGCAACACAACCAGGCGAGTTTTATTTGCATGTGGAAGAACCAGACGACGACGATGATGACTTATTAGTGATTGATTCTCCTGATTTAGTAGACGAAGTAGAAGATGACGACGAAAGATATTATAGGCCTTTCCACCATGCTGGAGGCAGCAATGCCAGTAGTATTATGAGTGGGAATATTGGCCACAACAGCAATCATAACCACAATGTTCAAAATAGAAGCATTGGAGATAGCAGCATCAGCATTCACAGAATTAACAGCATCGCCAACGATCACAATAAACACATTGTCAACCATATGAATACCAAGCCGGTTGATATTCTTGCCATATTGCTCAGCGGCCCTGCCAATTCTTCATCACGAGAAGAATCTCAAGACAATACCACCAACAAAACAGAAAATTGTACAGAGGATGTAACCATATTGATGGAAGACGCGGCATCCAAATCGAGAAAGGCTCGGTCTATGACAATTACACTAGCATCACAACGGCAAGAAAAGGTAGTATACAGTGAAAATGATGCCAACGGTGACAAGTCAAATGAGGATGACAATGAATTATATGTTGCCACTGCCAATGCCCACACAGAGGCGGCAGTAGCTTATCAAAAAGTGTATCGCCAATTGTTGGGGCTGGGAGAAGCGAAGCGCACAAACACAAACCCAGGCAGTGGCGGTACAGATAAAAAGGAAAAGAATGGAAATTCTGCTTCAACAACACTCTCATCGGGAGCGGAAATTGCCAAGTCTATGCTTATTCTAGCCAATGAACATGCGCGAATGGCAGCGTCATTGGGAACTATGGGTGTGAAATGGAATATGGGAAAGGTAGACTCCGCTGGACGCATGGTATCAAAATACTCTACCAATGGTAGTGATGCTGCAAATAACAAAAGCAAGATTGATTCGTCAAAGTCAAGTGGAGGACGTGAGGAGGGAGGTCAGCGCGTTCAAAACACGGAAACTTCTCCTTCATCTTCCTCCAACACAACTACAAACTCCACAGGTATACCACAACATGAGCGTTTGCGCATGGCAGTACGAGGGGCATTGGATACGGCAAACCATGAAGAGGATATTACGAACTCGACATTTTTGGATCGATCGACTATCTTGAATGCAACTAAGAATGCCGCGCGTGGAAATAAGGTGATAGCGAAGAATGCGACTGTGAACAGTGGAATGAACCGGGCGAGCAATGAGAGCAATTTTAGGGGAGCCAATCCTGTGGATGATTTGTAAGTTCTAATCCGTTTGTTTGATGTACGCTTTCCGAGTTTTGATACACCTTTTGATTGACTAAATATTATTGCTGCATACTCATATCTTATTCCTCCCTGACCTTTTCAAGAATGAAACTAGAAAAAGAATTGAAATGCATGGATATGGCATTAGAAATGGGGAGTTCCGTTGCATCGTTGGGTGCTGCAGTGGCATCCCGCCCCGATGGAAGTTTTTGCGTTGTTCCTCCGGGTTCCTCTTACATGTCATCTTCTTCTATGTGGACATCTGGTATTTTGGGTGTGTCGGGAGGAGGATCGCATCAACAGCATCACCAGCACCATGAGAGACCTAACGCAATGCCTCCCAAAGGAATGACTGCTGTCCGCTCGAGGAAGAACCTTGTACAAAACTTCCTTGGAGGGAGCAATGCACCCGTGGCCGCGGGCCATACACATGTCCCTGTGAGAACTGGTATGCTGCCTAATACCCAAGTAACACCGCCAGTAGCAGCACCTTCACCGACGATGACCCAACAAAAAGAGGAAAACCTCACATCAAACACAGCACTCGAATCCAGCTGGTATGGCGGTGGTGCCGGAAGCATGATGTCATCTGTTTTAGCATCTTCCGCCATCACTACTGCTGCTACATCTGGTCAACGCCATCCTTCTACACCAGGATCTAACCAAACAGCACAATCCTCTCCATCTCGAGATTCTGCCAACACTAAGCAACTAATGCAGCTTATGGATTCTCTCAATAGATTAGGTAACGAGAATGCACAGTTAATGCGAGAGGTGGAGGAGGCGAAAGCGGCGCGTGCCGAGGCCAAGGCTGCGCGAGAGATGATGGCACAGTTTAAGGCTGATTATGATCAACGATTTACAAAGGTGAAGGAAGCATTGAAGAAATATCCAAAACAGCACGGCAATAGTGCCCCAGATAACCCGGTTACAAACAGGTATGTGCCCACTCACTTTTGTGTTTGATCCAACACTCTTCATCTTAGCGTGTCGGTATATACCAAGCTTTGTTTCTTTGACTAATTGTTTCTCCTCGACTGAAATGTGATTCGTACAAAACAGTGATTACCTCAAGTCCACCGCCGTGTTAGAAATGAAAAAAAGAGATCAAATTATCATAGCATTGAGTGCCGATTTGCGAAAGGAACGCGAAGAAGCCAAAAAGAAGGATACAGCACTTAGAAAATACGAGGGATTTTATCGAGAAGTAAAGGCTCGAAGCGCAGAAAAAGCACGCCAGCGGCAATTGCAGGAAGAGCAAAAGAAGTTGCTGTTGAAGCAGCAACAAAAGCAGCTTCAGCAGCGCTAACGCTCAGAATCCTATTCAAATATTATGTTATGGCAACAATAATGAACGGCGCCTGGTATTTACTTTCCGTTGGGCAAAAGATTGTTTTCATTAATTAGATAATGTAACAGTTGTGAAATAGATCATAATTAAGTCCAAATGCAAAATAATATTGAGCTCTTCCAACAAATATCCTTTTTATGTGTTGGTGTGTCAGTATATCAAACAACATTACACACAGTAGAATACAGTTCTTTATCCATAATCACTCAACACAGCAATTGCATTTAATACGCTTGAACCAATTAATATGTGTTTAAAAGAAGTCAAAATGAGGCCATGGTAATTGAGGGACTAAGGATTCTCAGGGTCGTCCAAGAAAAAGTTCTCTTCAGCATAATATACACAAATGAAAGCTCAATGTTGCCACCAATTCTGGTTTGTAAGTGTCGAGTATTCTGGTTTTGAGATAAATATTTTGATGTAGAAAATTTTAACAAGACGAAATAGACGATTTTTTTAGACACGTCTGGCCCGTCGCACGGTCGCCAGAATGCTAAGCCAACAGCCACAACAGCCCGCGCGCGGTTCAATTTTTTTGTGCATTAAGTACATTTTTCTCAAGTTTTGGCTCACTTCCTGCCTTTATTTTATTTTATCGATTAGCATGATCCGTCAAATATGTAAGAGCCGCGTCGTTTCTTAATTGCACTGGTGTGGATGATAGTCGGATATTAACATTGGATTTATTATGTCGTGCTCGCCATTTTCTCTGTCATTCCACTCATTTCCTGCGCTGTTACGTTTACCCTTTACCCATCACAAATCAACCAACGCAATCGTGTCATAATACATCTATCATCATCACATCAAATTCTTATTCTTTACGCCTATTAGTGCAAAAAATTCCTGGAGGGCAAAACGTCCAAGCATTCTTCGGAACCGCCATTCTCCTCGGTTTTTGCGCTGTCCCTGTGTTTTCCAAAGATACCAAGGCGGGTCACGATTTGTTTAGTCAAGAGAAACCACAGGCAATTGTCGATTCCGAGAGCCAATTGAGAAGAGGTTACATGGAGAAGAAGGAGAAGCAAAGGGAGCAATAATTGGGTAAATAGTACCCACATCAAAACATTATTTAAAAGTACAAAAACAAACAAAAGAATAGACCAAGAAACATCACCGTACCAAAGAAAGACAACATATTGACAAATCAGCACAACATTAATTTAATGAGCAAGAAATAATCTAAAAAATGGGTGACAACATCAAAAATAACGAAAAGGATGATGCCGAGAAAATGCGACTTGCGTTTGAAGCTTTCATGCTTACTGGCAAGAATAATGCGCAAACACCATCCTCCTTATCAGATACAACATCACAACCTACGTCCCAGACTAGTAAGAAAAAGAAGAAGAAGAAAAAATCTTCAGTCGGTAGCACTCCTCCGCAGTCATCAAAAACAACTCAACCAATGCTATCAACACCATCCAAACGCCTTGACAATACTGATAATTCTGTCTCAACACAATCAAACACTCCATCATCTTCCCATAAAAATCAATCAAACCAAAGGCAGTCCATTAAAAAGCGATATTATCAACTTCTACGTTCCTTTGCCGAAAAGGTCAAACTAATTTGGATGGATACCGATGATCAATTATTATCAGTGATGGAAAATATTGTGAGTATACGAGGTCGCCTGAGGCAAGAATGGTCATTAATGCATTCACCTGTGATGTCGAAGAAGACTGAAAACGAGGAAGATCAAAATCCACAAGATGACAATGATGCATGGAAATATTGTGGGTTTCAAGGAAAACCAAAGGAAGATTCATATTCATTCCAGCTCTGTCCGTCAGATGTTCAATTGGCACTTTCGCACGATTTGACTCAGCATGAAAAAATGATTGTTGGAATACGTTCCCTCATGTCGAATTTGGCAGATTGTCATGATTCGCTAGGGAGGATGGTGGGAAATATATGGCAGTTTCATTTAGATTGTCAAAATGAGAGGAGCGAGGAAGAAGGCGAGGGAGAGGGGGAAGAGAACTGGTCGAGAGAGGATGGTATATTAGATGAAATCGTTCTGGACATTAACAATGTGTACCAAATGCTGTCAATGGAGTTATACAGAAAACAATGTCTTGTACCGCTTGTGATTGAATCAACGAGGGATGAATTACTTGGATCAGATTCAAGCAACGAGAAATCAAAGAATAATAATAGAGGGGGCACAGATAATATGGAAGATAGCCCTTTGCGCATTGCACGCAAGTGTTCTAAAGCTTGGCCTCGTAGCTCAAGAGAATCGTGTGTTGATGAGACGAAGTTATTGCAAGTGTTAAAAATGAGGGACACATCACGATAATTAAATATATAACATGTAAGACCATAGTCCCATAAGAATACCTTCATGCATTTCTCTCGACTTTTCCATATGAAATAATACTAAACATTGAAAGACGCTCGCTTTTGTTAATCTTTCTAATGATCACTATTCTATTTTTTAGAATCATAGCATTCTGACTAACTAAACATAACTACTTAACATTTAACTATCATCGAAAACACTGAAACAATAGTAGATGCTATATACTCTCTGCATTGTTCAAGCTCGTCAAACTAATACTGGGACCTCTACCACTGCCAAGTCCAAAGCCATCCTGCCTTCCAGGTACCACACCCAATCTCTTAATGTCATCTAAAGTCTCGCGAGGGACAGTGGATGACCAAAGGGCTTCACGCAAACTCATAGGAGCATCCAAAGTTCGCATCATGGACGATGATGATGTCGGAGGACGATACGATCCCTGCTCCGTCATATTCCCATCTTCGTCAATACATGGGGTGACTTCCTCATCCTCATCTCCCAACAATGCTTGACTCGTCTCATGCATCCCATTATGCTGTCGTCCATTACCACTTCGACCATTATCCTCACCAACCACATGACACTTTCTACTCCTGGCAGTAGTACTATCCAACCCTGCAAACAACAAACTCGTCAACTTGGGAGAAGAATTCTTCTCCTCCATCCCCTCTGGCAAATACTCCCTATATGTAAACGTAAACATGTGCGCAATCGCAAAAAACACCATTTCGACACACACCAAATAATCAATAATGCCATTGGCAACATCATCCCCGCTCCACGTCCCTACATCGCCAATAAATCCATGACTGCGCAAGAAGTAAATGCCCACGCTTTGCCACCATGTGAAGAAGACGACTCCCTTGACGCAGAGGAATTTGCCGACGGGGTGCCAGTTGATGGGGGAGCGGAGGTCGGATTTGACGGCGTGAAAGAGTTTGACTAGGCAGTAGAGGGCGTAGAGGACGGAGATGTTGAGGAGGAAGGATATGTAGATGTAGGCGTAGTTCCAGCTGAATGTTCCTGGTGAGTGTGTTTTTATGTATGAAATGAAATTTTGGGGGAATTTTGTATTGTTGGAAAACAGGGCGTGTGTGTGTGTTTCGTCTCTGTCAATAATCAATACCATTTGCTATTGCTCCACATTCAGCAACACAATAGCATGGCAGTATATTCATCATTTTTTTATTCCCTTCACAACAATATAATAATGTATAGTCACAGTCACTCACCTTCTCCATACCACCCACTAGGCAAAAAGACAAATGTTGTCAACAACGTCAAAATAGTCTTGACCACCACATACTGCAACACCCCATGCTTGACCTTGAACAAAAACTCCTTCCCCATCCTCCACCGCTCCATCCTAAAAACCTTCCCCATCACCACCCCATGCCCCCCCAACCGATCCTCCTTCCTCGCCAACAATTCCGCCAACCGTTCCTCTCCCCCCATCAACTCAATCAAATAATAAACAAAACTCTGAATGACAAATGCCTCGTACAAATCCCGCAATGTATCAATATACACACGCGCCGGACCATGAAACCTCAACGACAACCAGCTCTGCACACTGTACAATGGCACCATGAACAATATCCTCACAACAAACTTTTGTACATCGGGAGCATACCAATTGTACAAATGGCGTACAATCTCCCTGACGGAAAGGACGAGGGTGATGACCACGAAGGAGGCGGCGCTGTAGAAGGAGGCGTAGTCGGTGCGGCCTTGGCGAGCGTCGTGGATGGCGGAGTGGAGGAGGAGGGGGAAGACGACGACGAGGAATATGAAGGAGGAGGAGAGGAGGAGGAGGGAGGAGAGGCGTTTCATTAGGAGGGAGGGGGAGGGGAGGATGGAGAAGGGGGTGAAGAGATTGTTGCTTGCTTTATTGTTGTTATTGTTGTTGAGTAATGAGGCATTTGTCACATTGTCATTATTATTATTGTATTGCTGTTGTTGCTTTTGTTGTTGGTTTTGTTGTTGCTTTTGTTGAAATAATAAACCACAATTCCTATTATTTGAACCAATGATAGTACCATCACCACCACCCACCTCATCCTCTTCGGAAGCAATCAAACCACCATCCTTCTTTTCTTCGGCATGCCGTCCATAATCATAATCGCAATAATTCTCATCGTCCATTATGGGAGGAGGCATTCGCAATAATGCCACGCGTGGATCTATTGGTTCTTCGTCGTCCTCGGTAGTATTGTTGTAGCTGTAGCTATTGTTGTAATTCGTATTGTTTGTCGTGTTTCTAGTATTGTTGTTCCTGTTGATGGTGTTGTTATTGTTCTTGTTATTGCTATTGCTGGCGTTGTTATTCCAAAGTAAACTTGGCGGCAACCTCATGGAAGAATTACCAGCACCGCCAGAAGCAGGAGACGACAACGGCGATGATGACGGCGCTACCAACAAAGACGAGGATGGCATGCCGTCATCTGTTGATGATCGTGTATAGCGGTACTCATTATTGCTGTTACTGTTACTGTTATTGTTATTGCCTGGAGAGGATTCCGTGTTGGTGCTATTATTGTTGGGATTCGTGGTGGTGTAGTAGTAATCATCGTTTAAATTGAGGTTCAGCGGGATTTGAAGGGATGGCGTCGTCGTCATGGTTCTGATAAAAAGATTTGAAAAATAAAATAATATGAACCGCTGGTCCGAGTCGCATCTGATGGAATTTTTATTTTTTATCATTCTCCTTCGTCTGAAAAATGAAAAAAATGTGAGTATGGTTAAAGATTCTACGGTTCCTACGTAGAAACGTTCGGTTGTCAGCGTTCTCTCATTTTATTGCGATAGAAACAACACACGACAACTCGTGGGTAAATAATTATTGGAGCAGCATGTTGTCTCTATCATCACATTGTATTTTTACTGATATATTTAGAAATAATTCATATGGTATTGTACCAATGGAATTTACTTTCTTATTATTTTTTCCTTGCTCTTTCTTATCATAAACTGGATAACGAAATAAAATGGTAAAACAATAAAATTTCCATTGATTCGGAAATTCGCATGGTTCCAACCATACACATTGGCATCAAGGAATCATTTGAAATGCAAAACTATAATCTATAAAATTGGAGTAGTCAGTATTACAAGTTGCATCAGTGATATACTACTTGGAGACTCGTATGATAACAAATCACTGTATCTACAATTTTCAATCACACAACATCATACACATGTGCAGAATACTATAATATACATAGTGTTTATTGTGCCTCCTTTTTGCTATCGGCTGCCATCTTCTTCTTGGCATTCCATGATTCTTGCTCTTCTTTGGAAAATGAGTTGGATGTATTGTCATAGTAATTCCATGCTGCCTGTGGTGCGATTGTATGATTATTTTGTTGTTTTGTGGGGGGGGGGTGAAGGTTGGCATGTATGGGTTGGGATGAATATAAGTGTAGAGGTTGGAAAAATAGAGAAGGGCACAATTTAGAAGTTAGTCATTATTTGAGTGCCCCGTGCATTGAAATTGCAAAAACAAGTAAGCATGAAATAGGGGCATGCCAAGCTGGACAAGGGGCAACATAAAACAATAATGAACCGGAAGATAATTGCGTGTTGTAACGGTTTTTGAATCCCACTGAAAATTGCATGCAGTATATCCCTCTTTGATTGAATTTTTGAATTGCCAACATGAACCGACGCCGATAAATTTAAGATAAAACAGATGCTATTTGGGTTTTCTGTCATGTGGTGTTGCATGAAGACTCTTGGCGAACAGTCAAATAATGTACCTTCTCGTGATGATAATACACAGGTACTTTTTCTTTACAAAGTGTGAAATCATATCTCAGCACTTAATCATATTATCAACAATTCTTTGATCCAACTATTACATAGGCCATAAATCATGGATCCAGTGCCAGAAAAACTCAGTGTCGTCATTGTATGAAAGTTGTTGAATCATGCCCCATTTCCAAATCCCCTTTCTAAAATCAGTCAAAATGATACACGTTCTGAATTTAAATTATAGTGCGTGGTTTTTACTTACCACGATGCCAATTGCTGCAACCCATGCGCCCACTCGACCGGCCTGCAAAAATTAATAATAAAAGTGAAATATAACAACGATTCCATTAGGTAGATGTTTAGAATAACTAACGGTCGTGGCATGTTACAGATCTTTCGGAGGTAAATATCTACCAAGGATAAATTACACGATCATTACCACAAATGGAAAAATTGTGAAGGTCAAAAGAGGCATAATATGCACTACAAATCAAAATTGCGTTACCATAATATGATAACTGTGGAACTCAACTAGAGTCCGGTCGCATAGGGTACGGTTCGCAGTCACGTCGGCGCTTTCCTGGCCAAAAAAAATACACTAGGTTGGTTTACTCACTCTGCCAAGCCCACTTGAGAAAGGGTTTTTGAATGAGGGGTTTGGGTTTGTTGACGGAGCCATGGTGGTCGTGGGAATCGTAGGGAGTTGGAGAGGTGAAATAATAAGGTCAGCGAAAAGTAGATAGTAGTACTCTATGGTATTGTGGTTTGGAGAAACGCGAGAAAAAAAATAAAAATTTCAACGCCGTCAGGTTAAGACTGCCAGGAACCTTTATGTGTTGAAACTACTATGTACATATCTTCGACTTTTACTCAAGATATATTGAGTAGATAGGAGGTAGTATGAGAGTGACATAGGACATAAGTAAGTACGCGTACTAGTTCGTCTG
>JALLAR010000284.1:0-18343 GCA_036939335.1 Conticribra guillardii
TATTAATCAATGGAGTCACGAATGTAAAATGTGGGACTCCCAGACAGTAACCAAAAATTACCGAAAAAAAAATCTGCTAAAGCATGATTACTGCGTTACCGCGAAATATGCGGTAATTCGCGGTAAAAAAACGGAAACCGGTAATTACCGCCGGTAATTTCCAAACTAGGGTGGCTTGAGGAGATTTCTGGTTTAAATTTAAACAGGGCACATGATAAGTAGTAGGAAATTGAAAGAAAAATAGTACACATGAGTTACTGATTCAAGTCAATTTTGAATTGTCGTGTACAAGATATTCGTGTGAGTTATTCCACGCACGGTTCAGATTCTGCTGCATGTTTTGATGTGAACAAGATATGCTTTTGAATTAAATATGAGCAAATAATTTTATTCAGATGATCTCTCGTCTGGCATTTCTTGATCTTGATGATACCTTGTATTTGTACCCGGAAATTCCAAATTATTACTATTGCATCATATACACGCTTATTTATACGCTCTTCTACACATCCTTCCTCTGTGCCTGTGCAACTACTGGTAGACGCAATGGTGGGAGTACCCTATACCACCTATATTGCATTTATTGGAAGGATAATATCACCACACATCACCACAACAATAATGGGAGACTATCACTTCTTGCCCTCAGATCACAAAAAGCACGCTTGACAACCCAGGCCCTAAAAGGGTTCGATAACCGACCTTGCCCCTTTAGGAGAAGGATAAATAATAATACCCAAAACATCAATGGTCAGGAGTACTCCTATGTACTTGTACTCTGATGACACTTTGCACACTGCAATGATTGTCATAAAACCATCACTAACACACATCCCATCAGCTGCCCATTGTTGTTGTTGCTATCGCAATTAAACCAGATATTCTTGCAATGTAATTCCCTCGTGAAGAGTTCTCTTTATTTGTGCTCGTCGCGGGCTCTGTCAAAGACTTGACGGGCATCTCAATTCTCAAAGGCACCATCTCCACACCCAAGAACACTGCCACCACCACTGTCAATGCTGCTGAAGGTTATAAGTCCATTTGTGGAACTGCACAAGAAGAGTTTGTTGGTCAGTGTCAAGTGAAGGGGATTGTTTTGTTTAGGGGGAACTTGAAGTGCTGTGGTAGTTTCCTGCAAAAGAAAGATGTGGTGGTCATTAATCTCCATGTGCATACCCAGGCCAGCTGTGACTGTGATTGTGCGTGTACTATCCAATTGCGGCCCCACAACCTACAACATTGGCTTCTTACTTTGCATGATACTATACCTTGACCATGGTCATGTTGTCAGTTCTGACCTTAAGGATGTGAAAGTTCTACTATGGAGTTGGTGAAATCAAGATATTGGAGATTGTGTATGCTTCAAGCGATGCAAATTTTGTCACCAAAGTCACTCCTGGTAAGGACTCTACCGCTGCGACAATCAAGTCGCTCTTGATATATGATGTTTATTATGAGGATGAGGATTCCTTTGAGGCACCCCCTACCATCAAACTTAGTGGAACCAGCAGGAACCACATTGCTCCGATACATTGACATTGGCATTGACACTGATGATGATGATGATGATGTTGATCACCAGCATCTTTCCACCTATCAATGGAGTTTGAAATTGTACACAAAACACGAACCTCAAATTGATTAGACTCTGGTAATTACAATGGTGGCATGGATAATAATAGTTATAGTTATAGTTGTGCTTTTCTGATCCTGCCACATCCACCGCTGCGTCCCCAAGCCCAATTGTTAAAAAGATGGAAGTGGAAGGTGCGGGACATGGTTTTCGCGGGAGTTTGACAAAAATTATGAGCTTCAAGAAAGACAATAAGAAGGACCTGTATGAAGAAGTGTGTAATGATGTAATGTACACGCATACCTTACAGCTCTAATAAAAAACAGGTGGTGTAAGTTTTAATAGATAGCTGGAACATTTACTATGGTACCTTGATATGATCTAATATGAAAATATTATTTTGCGAACTACAAAAATTGCGATAAAGTTGATTTCCGTCATTCCGTCGTTCGTCCGAGCAACAGGACACAGGACACAGGATGGACCGCAGAAAAAATCTGTTAAAAATAAAATGAAAAAGTATCGTAGTACCATACCATACCAGAACCACCATACATCGTAGTAAACGATGAATGCACATCATAAATATAAATATTCCTTTAAAATGCAAGCAGCAGCATCGTCGACCTGCCGACGGCAATGTCAACAGCTCGTACTGCTACCGCCGCCACTACTACAGCGTCATGTATGCAACAACAATGGTAGTATTTCCGGTATCAATAGTAATAATGCGGTTGTTCGTTGGAGGAGCCACGTCCATCACAATGACGGCAGCATTCATGGCAGCGCCATTGGTGGCGTGCGTCTCTTGAATCATGATCGTCGTGCCATCATCGCCGCCGCCGCCACCAACAACAACAATAACAACAACAATAACCTCAACAGCCACAATACTTGGCGACCTCTGGAAAGAACGGCAACGAAATCATCAGCATCATCAATTTTTTGTCCGCCAATGATTATTTCGCCTCGTGATTCTTTCATTGGCCAATCTTCAATTATTAATGCACGTTGCCTATGCAGCGCCTCTTCTTCTGGTAATGGTTTCAATAATGATGCCAGCATGACTACTATCACTACTGCCAAACCGAATACTACCGCTGGCACTGCTACCGCTAATACTTCCTCACGAAGCAACTACTCTGCAACTAACAAAAACAAACATTATACTAAGATACAACCATCACCAAAAGCCAGTAGTATCAATTACTATCGCAACAGAAATAATGATAATAATAATAATAATGGTGGACCTCGAACATCCAACAAGATTCTTAACGACACTGCATCATCATCAACATCAACTTCATCAAGCACTTCATCAAGGACTTCATCAAGAATAACAACATCACCGCCACCACGAAATCATCGTAATCATCGCAATAATAACCATCATCAACATCAACAACAGCAACATTATCAACCTCAGAAACATCATTACAACAACAACAACAATAAAGATCCAAAAATATCCAAAATATTCGCGCAAATCAAACAATGTCAAACTATAGAACAAATATTGGATTGCATGACCGCTGCTGAAAAAATTGCAGCCCCTCCTCCTCCCAGAATCATTGCCGAGTTTTGGAAACATATTTCCGAATTAGTCACAAATTCTTCCAATCACTACCATCAACCTAGTCATGCTCATCATCATCGTGGTGGTGTTGGTAGTACTATTATACAAGATGATGCAAAATTGGAACAACAATTGAATACGCTACTTGACTTGACCACATCAAAGAATGCAATTGAAACATACGATCCCATTGCATTGAGCATTACATCACAATCATTGGCAATAATTACAAAGCATTGCGTGCAGCATCGTGCGCGTGTTGGTGGCGGCGGGTATGATATCAAGGGCGGCAGCGGAAAAAGAGGAGAGGGGAAGGAAACAATGCTTTGCAATCTATTCCTTGGTCCTACTAATAATGATCGATTGGAAGGCACGATTCGTCTTTGGACGAGAATGCAAAATCATGCAACGTTGCTCGCGGAGGAAATGCGACCGAAACCGTTGGTTACCATTGCATGGTCCTTTGCGACAATGTATGATCAACTCCAGCAACATAATCAGCAACGCGGAAGAAATGACAATAATAGAAAGATGTATTCCTTGAATGTATCTCCGTTTTTTAACAGCATGTCCAAATCATTCAATTCACGACGACATGTCAAAAAATTAGAAGGCAGTGATGCTGCAACAGCATCAGCAACAACTATTGCTGCTACTGCGAATGCCACTACTGCTACTAGTGCAACCGACATTTTTTCATCCAAAGCCATGAGCAATCTTGCTTGGTCATGTGTGACTTGTAATGAAATTATTCCCGACTTGTTTGATGGTGTGGCCGAGGAGTTTATTTCTCGATTTGGTACTGGTCCTACTACTGCAAGTGGTGGTGATGGTGTAGATGGTGGCAGTGGTGTGGACCACAACATAAAAATCGATCCAATCACCCTCTGTACATTGGCAACATCCTTTGGCAAGGCAGGTCGCAAGGACGAGGAACTCTTCCAGACGATTGCCCAAGTCTCCATCCCCCTTCTTCCAAAGTTTGCATCTCGTCACTTGTCCAATCTAGCATATGCGTATGGTCTTGTCGGCATGGTTCCCACATTGGAAAATACTAAGACTAATACTACTACCACCTTGTTTGATCACATTGCAACAGAAGCTATTCCGCGATTGGGTGAATTCAATTCCCAAAATTTGGCCAATTTACTATGGGCATACGCAACGAATGAACAGCAGGATTCCAACCCGGAACTATTTGAGGCCGTGGCGCAAGAGTCAATGCATCGATTGAAAGAGTTTTCGGCACAACGATTGGCAAACTTGGCGTGGGCACTCTCCAAGTATTCTCCTCCGCCTTCTTCTTTATCTTGTCAAGAAGAAATATTTGATCGCATCGCAAAAGAGGTGGTATTGCGCGGATTGGATTCGTTTACATCTCAGGGATTGTCGATGATTGCTCATTCCTTTGCCACCGTTGGTTATGCTGCTTCGAATGCTGACTTTTGGGACGCTATTGATAGTGCTGCAACAAAGCGGATATCGGAGCTTGGACCTCATTCGTGTACCAACATTGCATGGTCGTTTGCGACAATTGATCGACCTGCGGAGGAATTGTTTCGTGGCATTGAACGAATGTCGATTTCCCAGATGGGGTTATTCACGCCACAGGGTCTTTCGAGTCTGGCTTGGGCTTTTTCAACATTGGAATATGATTCTTTGCCTCTTTTCAGAGCAATTGAGACCGAGGCACTCTCGAAAATGGATAGATTCAAACCGAACGAGAAGGCCATGTTGGCATTGGCTTACTCTAGAATCAGCCACTCATTTCCGAGGCTATTTGATCAAATCGCATCTGAGTCTATACCCGAACTAAGCACCTTTGGGTCATTAAACATCTTCAATATGATCATGTCCTATGCAAAGGTTGGCCACGAAGCTAAACCGATGATGCGTGCAATGGTGAATGAAGTGTGTCGGCAGCCATCTCAGGTCTCTCCTCAACATATTGTCGGCATTGCATGGGCTTACACAATCACAGGAAATCGCATTCCTGCACTCTTTCAAGAAATTGCAAATATATCCATTACTCACTGCGACCAACTCGAAAGCCAGGAAGTGGCAAGCCTCGCATGGTCGTTTGCATCCATAAATTTCACTCACCGTCCACTTTTTGAAGCATTGTCCGAATCTTCCAATGGGAGATGGTCACAATTCAATGCGCAGCCCCTGGCAAATATGGCATGGGCATATTCTACCCTCAAAGAAGAGAATCCTCGTATTTTCGAGAACATTGCTCTAGCCGCTATTAAACGGAAGAGTGAGTTTACATCACAAGGAATTTCCAACTTGTTATGGGCATTCTCTAATGCCGGTCATTTGGACCATAATCTATTTTCGGCAATGGCACCAATGGCTTCATCGCTGTTAAATGAATGCAACAGTCAAGCTTTAGCAAATATTGCTTGGGCATATGCGGTCATGGATATGGATGATGACTCGTTATTTGGCGAAAACTCACATTTCATGGATGCTTGTCTTGAGAAACAGCATGAGTTTAGTCAGCAGGGCTTGTGTCAGCTTCATCAATGGAATATATGGCGAAAGGAGTTGAAGTCTAGCCTTGTGTTGCCGCCTGCACTGGAAAAACGAGGATATGATGAATTCATATCTCAAGAGCTTAACACTTCCCGTTTACAAAATGATGTTGTTTCCGAACTGTCTTCCCTTGGTTTTCCCTTGGAACAAGAGGTAATGACTAACAGTGGGTATTATCTGGATGTTGTTTTGGAATTGAATGGAGAGAAAATTGGCATTGAAGTAGATGGGCCATTTCATTTCATTGGTAGAGATCCTATGGGAAGTACCACTTTGAAGCACAGGCAAGTTTCCAGCGTGGATGGCATTTTACTTTACCCTTTGCCGTATTGGGAGTGGAATGATCTATCGAGTTCAAATGATAAGCAGCAGTATCTTCGTGATAAGTTGGGGTTAAGCTAATTTTGTTTATTCAATTGACAGAGTATATATCCAATATGTGCATAACATGTTTACATTCATGCCAGTTTCTCTGATTGATTGCACGCATCATTACTTGTTTCCCACGTGTGATTCAAACTGATGCGGTATCCGGTACTTTGCTATTATTCTTGCAAAAACTGAAAACTGAATCATATTTGTAGCACTAATGTTTGGTAATGAAAAGCCTCTTTCAATGAAATTGACTGTGCTCCGCCTGCAGTTGCAAATTATGTTTCTTTTCGCCAACTACACAGCAAAACAACATCAGTTTCATGGAGAAACATATGCAATATCTTCACAAAGTCTGCATTTGTTGTCATCGCAATAGCTGGCCTCGTTTTTCTTACAGTCAAGTGATGGTGATGTGTACTCTTTGCAGAAATAAACGATTAACTGATTTAGGACATCATCCCACTTATCTTTTTTAACAGAGGGAGCAAATGAGGGAGCATCATCAGTGGGAGCAAGTGAGGTAGCAAGTGAGGGAGCAAGTGAGGGAGCAAGTGAGGGAGCAAGTGTTGGATCATCATCAGAGGTAGCATCATCAGAGGTTGGTGCTGGGGAATTGGTGGGGAAATAGGTAGGGACAAGGGTAGGGGACCAGGTAGGGGACCAGGTAGGGTCAATGGTAGGGGACCAGGTGGGATATTCGGTTTTGTACCAGTAATCATCATCATACCAGTCATTATACCAATCATCATCATCATCCCAATACCAATCATCATCATAATAGTACCAGTAATCGTCATACTCATAATGCGAGTCAACATCAATATTATCACCATCATCATAATTTTGAGAGCCAAATATATTCTTCAGTCTCTGAAGAAAAGAAATGGTTCCGTGAACCGCGCTACAATAAGCGATCTCTGCAATGTCCTGATCACTCAGAATGGAGTGTGCACTGACAGGATTTATGGTTGTAAGATTAAGACCACGGATAACTTTAACGTAGCTTTTCGTAAAATTCTTGCCCTCGTCCGTTTCGAGCTCCGCAAGTTGAATGCCCGAGGTATCTGAATCTGTTTCATGTTTATTTGGATTCTTTTTCTTCTTCTTTTTGCACAGCGCAATATTGCAATTTAGTGTAACGCATTTTTCTGATTGTCCAACCCCGTTTATGGCGCTATCCGTGCAGCATTCCACTAAGTCTTTTCGACTACACGTAGCAATTGATTCAAGGCTGATATTTTCTTGCTCTTCACCAAGCGAAACTCCAAAGCTTTCCTTCACGAGAAATGTGACATTCATTTGGAATACAGTTGATGCCCCTGGTGGGGCCTTCTTCCTGTCTATTTCTTCAGATGTAACTTCTTTCGTCTTTTCTGAGGTGAAATTAAAAATGGATAACGACTGCACAGTAAACGTGTCCTCTCCGCCGATGTTGTTTTGCAAAAAAATCAGGGTTCTATTCACCATTGCATCCATATCGGCTTCTGTGATGTTAGCAGGTTTTAGTTTCATGTCTAAGTTGAACATAGTATTAATGAGTATTTCGGTTTCAATGGATGGGCGGGTGGACGGATTGGTGGATGGATCAGCTGTTGGGATAAATGAGGGCATGTTTGATGGAAAGTGTGTAGGTTCTACTGTAGGCGAAAGTCCCCGTTTGCCCGGCTTGTTAGTCTTGCCTGATTTAGATCTTCTTTGCTCCGTTGGAGAGTTTGTGGTTGTTGGTGAGGTCGTAGGATCATTCGAATTTTTACGAGATTTGCCTTTTTTTGACCTTCTTGGCGTTGTGGGTGAATTGGTGAACGTTGGGGAGCTGGTCGGAAGGGCTGCATCTTTTTCTGTTGGTGCGTGGGAAGTTTTTGCGGACTTTGTTCGTGACGATCTTTTCTTTGAATTCCTTTTACGGCGCGAAGATGCATTTTGATCGGATGTAGGAAACTCAGTTGGCGTGACGGTGGGTCCTGAACTTTCATCCTTTCTGGATTTGCCCTTTATCTCGTCTATATTTTCATCTGAGCCATTCCTACCATTTTCGGCTTTCTTTTCCCTTTTGGATTTCTTTCGGATTCTCGAAACAAACACATCGGCGAGTTGTTCTGTCATAGGTGCTTTTGCAGCGGATTCATCAAACGTGGTTGAATCATCAACCTTGTCTCGTTTGCCTCGTTTGCTGCGCTGCAGGATACGATGTGCTCTTTTTCCATCTTGGACGGCGCTTGATTTTTCATTGCCGAACAACCCTGTGAAGTAGTTTGCTGCTGTTTCAAACTCTTGAATAGCTCCAGGATTTGTTTCGTCATAGGACATGACCGAGGCGAGTGATAGCGCAAGATAGATAAGCATGAGCCCGATGTTCCTCGATGGCATTATGACTGAGGAGTTTACACTGATAGGTGGTGATGGTGATAATATTAATATTGCGATGTTGCAAAAAGCCGAGCAGGATGCGTAAAGGCGAAGGAGTTGGAAGTGGAGTAGAATAAATAAAACTAAAACACTAATCATCATCTGAATGAGGGTGGATTCCGCCAAATGAATGTGGACAGGAGAAAATAGCGTAGATGCATCATAGTATCTATTCTATCTCTCTCTCTCTAGAGAGAGAGAGAGGTATGATGATGTTGTTGTATTCTCATTATGTCATGTCGTTTTCTATTTTTTATGTTGTTCGCGTGCAGCAAATATTTATTATGTATGGTACTACTCTACAACATATTATTCTATTATTATGATGATGTATGACAGGTTTTTTTAACTTTTGACACAATGAAACTATGATTTCAATCAAATTTCTCAAAAAATAGCGTAGGAAAGGGCCGTAATAAAAGTAGATAGGGTATGCCCCTGCGTGCCCCTGCGCTGTCCCTGCTGCTCACATTGAATTGTTTAGTGTTATGCATGTGAGTAGGTAGATGGCACTGTATCGTACACTGTACGTAGTGCCATACATGCGAGTATGTAGTTACCGAGTTTTATTTATTCTACTCTAACCTGAGCGGAACGAATTTGGTGTAGCTTCAGAAGTTTGTGAAAACACCAAGATCGATCAGCAACAATGGCGGAAACCAATCAAAGGCGGAGCGCTATCAACCTCGGCTCCTGCATCGGCGGCATACCCGTGGTGAGTCAAAACCCTTTCTGTCGGACTGGCGGGAGTTGGTAAATAATACGAAATACTGCCCTCAACCTTCGCAGCGCGGCTCGTGTCTCTTGGCCTCATTTCAAGTCTATTTTCATTTGTATGGATCTCACCGCCCACCGTCGTCATTCCCGACCGCTTTCATTACTGTTTTACTCGATAACACGAATTATTCCGAACCCTGAATAATGATCAATATAATTTCTCCCACGAATCAACAAACAACGGAATAATCAATCGTACCCAATACAATTTCCGCAACTGTGCATCCGCTTCAAAATTATTAGACACTTCACTACTCCTTCTTTCTCCTTCTTTTGATTGAATTCATCAATGCCATCCGATACAATAATTATCCCATGTTTATGTTGTTTGTCGTGGTATTGTATGGACCTGTGTTACTGTTGACGATTGTGGTGGTAAGTGCTTTTTCTAGGATGAGGGTGCCATGCCAACATTTCATTGGTTTTGTTTCGTGTTTTTTATTCATTTATTTGGTCGTATCATTTGTAAATGCACTATGCTCACTGTGAACCAAAATCTAAAATTACTCCAAACGGAACACATGGCACACAACAAAATACTCTAAAACCACGGTGATGATATTTATGATCACAAAACGAAAAGCACGAGTTTGGACATGCACTCACAACGAAAAAACTAGGTGGCCAAGTTGAAGGAATCATCCTCTGGCCTCTTGGTGGATTTGCATTATGCGGACCCACCGAAGGACTGCTTGGAGACTTGAAAGTGGCATTGGCGGGTCCTTTGACTCACATTCCGATGGCGTTGGTATGGTGGGCAATTTATGTTCTAGTTTCGGGAGGAGAGAGGGGATACTGGCCTGGATGGGTGATTTATTTGGATGTTTTGTCGGAGAGTGCTGCTGGGTGAGTTTAGCATTTTTCTTGTTTGGTCGGAGAGTGCCAATATAACAACGACAATTAGTGAAGGAACTGACTTTGATTCGTTTCATCTCTTTACTTTTATTTGCAATCGTAAAAAGGTTCTTTGAAATTCTTTCGGCAGAGGCATTTTACATGAATTTGATCCTTCTATGTTTCAACCTATTCATCCCCGGTGAGTCGTTCGTCGTACGATTGATTTTTTCCCTTCTCAACCAATACTGTGACAATCATTTGCTCACGATTTTTCTACCATACTAAAACCAAAATTACGCTACAAAAATAATGCAGCCTATCCTCTTGACGGAGGGCGAATTTACGCAGCCAGTCTCATTCTCTTTTTCAAACAAAATCCATTGAGGGCTGCCAAAATTACAGCCGTCACCGCTATGTTACTATCCACTGGCATGATTGCGTATGCTGTAATCAGCTTTCTGACTGGAACTGGCGGCTCTGGGTTACTACTCGGCTTGGTGGGCGCCTTTGTATTTCAGAACAGTTATGAACTATTTGGATTTGCAAAAAGAGGTGACCTGGAAGGCCACCCAATTTTTGGGAGAGAATGCTACAGACCTGGCGTAGGGAATACTACTGGTGGAGTTAGCGGCGGAGCACAGGCGGAAGAAGATATTGTTCCGGCACAAACGGATGCTGCTGTTCTCGCATAGAGAGGCTGTGTTGGCATTGTTATTATTTTTTATATTACTGAGAAATGGTCTTGACTGCTAGTGTGGATTGCTCAAGTTCTCATTGTGAGGGTATTCATAACATAAAAATGAACTTTTATTATCAGATCGTGTACTAGTACCATGATTATTTTGTACTCAAAAAATAATCATGAAATAAAGTACTAACATCATGCCTTGCATCGTTATTCTTCTGATGCACTCTCATTGGGTGGTTGGAGCATGTAAACCACAACTATTTTGCATCAGCTGTGGCTGATAGAGTTGTGCCAGGGGGAGGATAGTGTCACTTTTATTGCGACAATAACTACGTCAGCATAACAGTTGGAAAAAAAATTACAACATGGACACTCACTGTTGTTGAGTTATTGTCAGCACTTCATTGTTTTTTGCTTGTAATATATATTATGATTCGATTGACATGTATCGTTATCGCATCTAGTCGCAGTGGGCTATGGCTTTGGCTGAGATAGACATGTGTGCTGACGATGATGACGAATTATACTACAGCCATAAAGAACGGGTGGAAGAAAATACAATTCCCGCACAAGATTATACTGTTCATTCTACTAGAGTCTCACATACAATTTTGTGTGTACAGGGATATTGTTTTGTCTGATAATATTTCCGTTTTACAGAATTGTTGTTTGGTAGTTGTTTGCGACAAGTGTGGGTATTCCTAACAAAATATAAAAGATATTAGGTAGATAGGAGTACAATTTTAATATGACAAAGTGATGATTGGCCCAATTACACATTTCAATTTTCGTGAATAAAAACAAAGAGAAATATCAAATATTTTGATAGTATTCTTGTTGGCAGGTTATTCGTCTCGTGCTCTTTTATTCGATGATTGGAGTCTTGAAATCAACGTTTCCTTTGAGCCATCCACATCCAGTCCCTTCTCAAAGAGCCTTCCCCTCAATTCATTCACAGTCATTGCTTGAATACCTTCTGGGGCAATGTTGGTGTGTGGTGGCGACATTTCTAGTAAGAGTTCTTCCATCAACTCTCTGGATTCTTTCAGTTTTGAAGAAAACTCTGATTTCAATATATCTTTTGACCTTTTAACAAAGTATGCAATTGCGTATTCTTTTAGAAGCGGGCATGTCTTTGCATGTGCAAAAATGAGGATATCGACAGCATTCCGAGGACTAGCAATCACACATAACGCGACCAAACTTGCTTCCATATCCAATTTTAGTCCAATGACTCCAAAACGATTAGCAACATCAAGAATCTTTGTTTTCTTCTGTATTGTCTCTTCGAGAATTTTCCCCTTCGTCATCAAATCCTCTGGTGCAGCGCCACCATATATGTAACGAAGGACACATCGAAAAACTTCTGGGGTAACACCCTCAATTGGGACAGACGTGCCCTTGTCGGCCTTTTCGCAAAAGTCAAAGAGATCTGGAGAATTCATTTTAAGAACAAGTTTGTGTGCATGGATTTTAGTGTCCCCAACTTTGAATGATACATCAGCGTCGTCCTCGCTTTCAAGAAGTTTCAGCATGTTCTTCGCAGAAGCATTTGGGAGAGCATGCACGTCTCCTTTTGTGCACTGTAATTGAAATCTGTCTACAACTTGATGAAATTGACACATAACATCAATCACCAATGCTCCTTCAACAAGCATGCCTTTTTCTTTGCTCATAATTTCTGCTAGACTTTTTCCAATGTCTCCGCCACACATTCCTTTCTTGTCAAATCCTGTCCAACAACTTAGATCACGGAGTATCAAACCTCGTGCATTTCTAAGTATTATGCTGATTGTAGCCGCTCGACCACTCATTGCTGTGTTAGTTAAAGCAAACGCAGCCCTCAATGTCCCCCCTTTTATGAATTCCGGAAAGAGCCGCAGTTTCCAAACATCTCCATCGCAGTCAGTTACTTTTTCAGAGTCAACAAATGATCCTACTTCTACTTCGGACAGGACCTTTCCAAAGTTGTCAAATTTGAAGCTGACGAGTGAAATTTTCGGAGGCATTGTCAAAAGTTGTTGACTCTAGAGTAGACAAGTCAGTTGATAAAAAGGGAGAAAGATGGAACAAAGCCTTCAGTAGACAATAAAATTCCCGCACACACCCCGGAGACAGCTGATAATGGAAGTTGTTGGACAATTATTCGTAAAGGCTATGTACGATTTCGCTTTTGCGGCCATGTCGTGGGATTTGAAGATATTATTATTTGGCGGCGGCGTTTGTTCTTTGTTCGGGCAGCGTTGACATCTGCCGTGAATTTTGGAGAGACGACGCCCAACGCCGACGGACACGCATCTAGAATTTTTTGTTTGCCATATTATGATATTTTAGTTGACAAAAAATAAAGAATACAATCAATACTATTCCGATGTACATTTGGAGATGAATGTTTAATATTATAACTGAGCTGGCATGTTTAATGTCAACATCTTAAATCTTCGACTCAAATTTCCTGTTATGGTACAGTTTTTCACTCCATATGGAGCGGAAAACTCTCAGGATGATCACCACTCCCGACCAAGCATGGGCACTGCTCCAACGACACGCCGACAACGACGTGCGATCATTACGGCTGACAGAACTGTGCCAAGAGGAGGATCGTGTCACTTCCATGGTGGCTGTGCATAATTCAACCGTGGATTTGGAAGATGGCAACGACAATGACGACGGGGGACATTTGCTCTTGGTGGATTTTTCGCGTCAGCGCATGGTGCGTTTCTTGGCTGTTTCGTTTTTATTTCCGTGATTGAATTGGAATTCGTTTGAATTTAATTTTCCTAATCTCCATTGTGTATTGGGATTTTTGCTTCATTTATTTATGCTTTCTCTTTGTTTCGCTCAAAAAAATCAATCTTATTAATATTTTTTTAATATGCTCATTGATTTTTATTTCTTTCAGACTCTTGAAACTATCAATCATTTGCTCCGTTTGGCCACCGCAAGACAATTGAAAGACCGCATTCGCGATTTATCATGGGGGCGATTGGCTCCAGGATCAAAGCATAGGCAAAACAACAACAAAAACGATAATTCAACAGGAGAGCACTACGAAGAAGGGCTTGGATCGGCTCCAACTGTTTCATTTGCTCATGATTTAGAAGACCGAAATCATCGACAGCATCACAATAATCATCAACGTATGTGGGGCAATCAAAGTGACACAATTGACGAAGGCGATATGTTGGACGAAGAACACGAATCAAGTGGAAGTATGCACCTAGCTCTACGAACACCTGCCAATAAAGGACTTTCAATGCGNCGAAGAACACGAATCAAGTGGAAGTATGCACCTAGCTCTACGAACACCTGCCAATAAAGGACTTTCAATGCGCTGCCCATACACAAGTAGGGATCCCAAGGTTAACAATTCACACCCTATGCATGATTCAAGATCAAAATCTAGACCAGACTTATTCAACAGCACTTATCAAACCAATCAAAGCAACAATGCGCTCGATGAAATTCATCAAGAATGGAAAAGAATACAATCCCTTACCACTTCACTGCGCCAAGGAAAAATACGAGGCACATCTGGTCTTCCTCTTTGTGATGTTCTGGTCGTGTCAGTGGGTGGGACGGTGGTACCTACAGCCTTGGATTTTCTTTACAATGCATTGATGCAAAATGAAGTCGCTGGAAGGACAGCCATGGTCGATTCTTCATTGATTTCTTCAGCCCATTCCGAAGGTGGAATGGGGCTTGGAGGAAGTGGAAGTGGCACGCAACAATCTTCAAAAAATAATGTAGAGTCAATGGCATCTTCTTTTCAATCGGGAGTTATTAATATGGTCACTACCCCATTCAAGTCGTCACGGAGCAAATCTACTCAAGATCTTCATGGGAATACTCCATCATCCTTTGTTTTGCCCTCAAATTCTTCGTCTACAACCACTTCTAGGAGACGCAAGTTGAAGTTTCTAACATCCATTGATCCATGCGCTTTCAGAGAAGCAGTTTCTGATTTATCTCCAGCGACAACCANGTGTTTAGATTATAAACTTAGCAAAAGTATCAAAGTTTCACATTTGAATAACCTTCAATGTAGGAACTCATATATCACATCACACTGGTGGTTGAAATTCATGACTACAGTCATGTTGAAATTTGATTAACCACCACCCTTTTTAAACATTATGACTATAGTCATAATTGAAATGGATAACCACCACATGCTCCATGAATAGTTCTAGTTAGTGGAGCTCCTAGAAACTCCTAGAGCACATACCGATGATCTCCGATGATGTGGTGCGGATGCACATGTTTTTAGTAACTGGGAAGGAATCAATGAAAAAAACTAACCCAAAAAATGTATTTTTGGTGCCTAGACATTCAAGGTGTGAAGCATTTAGCACTTTTTCGGCTGCTGGCCTTTTGGTGAGTTGTCTATTTTTGCTATGTCGGGTGTTTCATTTGAACCGGTACCAGATAAAAATCTCAACCGTGAATGCTTTTAAATTTCAAATCAACCAAAACACCTGATCTTCATATGCAACATCCAAAAGTCACTATCTCTTATTTTTGGATGGAATATTGTGAATTCACTCATTCTTGGGGCCCATGATATCGATCGTCATTTTGTTGAAACAAACCCGCGGCATAATCTGCCTATCATTTTGGCGATGACGGATATTTGGAACGATGGCTTTTTGCATTCAAAGGGACGGGTAATGTCTCCCTTTTCTCAGGCGTTTGGTTCTTATCCTAGATTTGTTGCTGCACTGGAGGACAAAGTGTTGACTGGTGGCAGCAAAGGAAGTGCGCATGCCAGGCCAAAGCGGGCCGCGACAGGCAATCGAAGAAAAGAAGGATTTGGCACTCTGTCTTCTCCTGTTTTTGATGGAGGCGCAAATGAAATTTACGACAGCTCGCTTTATCAGGNGATTTGGCACTCTGTCTTCTCCTGTTTTTGATGGAGGCGCAAATGAAATTTACGACAGCTCGCTTTATCAGGGTCGTCATAAACTCTCTTCTGAGTTCATTGCCATACTTGATCCGCAATTATCGCCATTGACACCAGATGCGATTCTTAAAAATCGCGATGAGAGAATTTGTTCTATGTTTGCGTATGCTGACACATTGGCTTTTGGAGATGGCAGCAGTCCCAATAGTGTGAAAGGAAGATACCCACCCTCTAATGATCTTCCCCGGGCCGGATTTGACAGTCCTGGTTCTCCACCTTTGATATATAGTGTGGATTCTATGCAATCCGTTGGAAGCTTTGGTGGTGGCAACGGTGCTGATATTGCCACGACACAGGGAAATCGACCAAGCACGCTTGTCATCTGTGGAACATGCGATGCCTTTGCATGCGGACAACTCCTTGCCCTCGCGGAGCATCGCGTCTTGGTTAAAGCATGGTTATGCAACGTGGATGCATTTGCAATGCCTAAGAAGCAGTCAATTCGAAAGGAGCAAGCTGAGTATCTGAGGGACAGGCTGGATGATATGTATCATTTACTTTCTTTGGGAGAAGATTTGGAGGAGGATGCTGACAATGAAAACAATATCAATTTGGCAACGAAAACTATCTTACAGCATTATGCCAAGCGCATGCACAAGTATACACGCCATGTTAACAAAACTCCAATGAGGCCGTCTCACAATCGCTTTTCTGAAGATGGGTATTACTGAGAAATCCAAATAAGTAACATAAATTTCCGAAGGCAATAATACATTCCCATTGATATGATAATATGCTCATATTATGGAAGAGCACAACATAATTTCTGTGAAGAATATGGGTGAAATTGACACCTACTTACTCAATCCGTCGTTACAAAGGGAGTGTATTGGATATGTCAGGTGGCAGTGACCGTTAAGTCGTCCAAAGCCCATTCATTTTGTTTCACATGTAATGTTTTGAAAACGGGTTGTGCTATCACAATCTTTGTTCAAAAACACTGATGCTGAGTTGTGATTATTAAAACGAGCTTGCATTTCTCACGCGACTGTGATAGTCTCAGCATTGGCCGCCATGATGGCAATTTCTCTTTCGATTGTACACTGCAAATCTCATGGTCTAATAAATGAATGACACAGCGCAAGCAAAGCGAGTAAACCCATGATGAAGTAAACTGCATCATTTGTGTTGGTTATTGAAACCCAACATCAATCATAGACACACATGGGTTTACTGATCTAAGTGCAGTGATATAATGAAGTTAGAGATATATTTAATTTTAATATTGTTTATTCAATTCTTTAAAATTGCAGGCACATTATTTTTGGCATAATAAGAATGTACCAATGATAAATTTGTTTTTTTAATAGCATGTGCCAAGGTTAAACGTGTTTTCCTTTTATTTTGCACGCTCTTCCCAATCTGCTGCAATATCCCTCCCTCCCCCACTTTTCAGAGGGTACTGGAAGAAATTCCGAGAATTAACGCATGAGATCCCATCTAACAAATTCAACTCATCGGGATCAAAATCCCGTCATAACGGATTGAGTAAGTATGTATCAATTTTGCCCATATTCTTTACAGAAGTTTCATTGTGCTCTTCCCAATCTGTTTCAATATCACTAACTAGATCATAGAAATCTTTTGTTACTCGTATCTTGCTTGGAAGACTTGTTTGCTCCATCCTTGCAGCAAGATTAACCGTAGAACCTAATAAATAAATAATGTACGAAGTCCATTAGTTCTATGCAGAAAATGACAAAGATGCATTGTTTGCAATGTGCAGGCTGTTTTACTCACCGAATACCGTAANATGCAGAAAATGACAAAGATGCATTGTTTGCAATGTGCAGGCTGTTTTACTCACCGAATACCGTAAATTTAGGCAACCGTTCTCCCAAGACACCACAAGTCACTTCACCAATGTGTATCCCAACACGTACTTGAAGAGTTTCTATAGCATTTTTACTTGGTATCATGACATTTCGCGCTTCAAGAATCATGTCCTTTGCAGCAGCAAGGGCCCTAAACGCAGCCTCTTTCACTCTATCTCTATCAGCAATAAAATCGTCGTCATCATCTTCAAAGAGATTTGTAGCACAGATGAAGGCATCACCAATGGTTTCCAATTTTAAAACACCATGCTTGTCACACAAGGCGTCAAATCTGCTAAAACAATCCTGGAGCATATCCATCACTTGAATGGGTTGTAATTCAAGTGAGATTCGGGAAAAATCTACAACATCCAGGAAAAGTATGCACACATTTTGAACGGTTTCGGCATAAAGAGCTCCTAAAGTTGAAGCCAATTCCGTTGTGTCCACAATAATACCGACCTCATCACCCTTGGCATCTGGATTGTTGAGTTTGTTTAGGAAGTTGATTTTGTCTGTTACACTTTGTCTAAGATTGTTTTGAGGTGTTCCTTGTGATGAAGTCGAAGAAGATGCTGAATTCGATGAACTTAGCAGATCGTGTGATCGCCGTCTCATGTATTGGGTCGATGATTTGTCCCAGAAACACTCAATTTTATTCATTACCTTTCGAAAGATTGACCCATCGGTTGGATGTTGACAGAAACATGAAGAATAATTTCAGGTCAAAATACAATATTAAAATTGAAATGTTCATTATTTATTCCCCCATAAATCTGGCTTACCTTCGGTG